>JAUYWG010000034.1:12207084-12218055 GCA_034779775.1 Enteromius afrohamiltoni | reverse complement strand
CTCTCTTCCCCTGGTCCGGGGAGCCTACTGACCTACCATCCGTCGACCACTGGCTCACTCGAAGCGAACAAACCTGGTATGCGGCCCACGTCCATATCCAACAAGCCATCCGTAGGACCACAGCTCAGGCAGACCACCACTGACGCCCCAACCCTGATTACCAACCTTGCCAATGGGTTTGGCTTTCAGCCCGGGACCTACGTTTACGCCTGCCCTACAAGAAGCTCAGTCCTTTTAAAGTTATTCGTCAAATCACTCATTCAATTTCATTCAATTTACAGTTACCGGCTGAGTATCGTATCTCATCTACATTTCATGTTTCTCTTTTGAGGCCCGCTGCTGCCCCTGAGGAGGCCAGAGAGAGGGACCAGGACGAGGCTACCGTTCCTGACATCCCCCCCCGGTCATCGATGGAGAGAAGATATACCAGGTTCGAGAAATCCTGGATTCTCAGCGCCGAGGTCGGGTCTGACAGTATCTTATTGACTGGGAAGGCTACGGGCCGGAGGAAAGATCCTGGGTCAACTCAGCTCGACCCCTCCCTCACAGAGGCCTTTCACCGCACCCCCCCCGAGAGACCGGCTCCCAGACCTCGTGGAAGACCTCGGCGCCATCCCTTTGCTCGTTTCAGGAGCCACTCGCAGGGGGAGGGCTCTGTCACAGACGGTGCCTCTGTGGCTCTCTCCGGTCAGCAGGGAACCTTCGCCCGAGTACTAATGTTTCCCGCCCGGACACTTTACCCTACATACCTCGGCTGATTCGCGCCAGGCATTTGCGCCATTTTCTCGGCTATTAAAACGCTGGTTCGCCGCCAGTCGAATGCGAAGTCTTGATTTGCCTTGGCTGTCACTACTGAGCGTTTCTTGGATTGATAATATCAAATCAGTTTGAATCAGAATCAAATCTTGTGAGTCAGAATTGAATCCAATAATGAATTTTGTCTTGAAGCCCAGCCCTAATTGTTAGCATATTGCTAGCTGGAATACACTGCACAAAATTTACCCTTTTTCTCTCCCCCTGAATTTTCAATTTGGACGATGTCAGAGCCAGTCTACAGATGTTCACAAAAAATTGTGCAGTCAGTGACAGGCACATTAGAATCAATTGAGAGTTGAGTCCCCCATGCACTTTGCATAATAATCACTGTGTATTTAGAGTGCATAGCTGTTGCCTATGTGGAGTGTTGAAGACCAGTTACTTCAGTTAAAATGCTATCTGTGTAGGCAGTAGACAGCAAGGCAGCTAGCTAGATTGCTAATATATTGGATAAGCACGTCCTATCAAGTAGTCACTCAAGAAATGTGCTTGAATGAGTTTCTGTTTCTGGTTTTCTGATTGCAGTCACATAAACCGAAGGACTCAGTTTGAGAATCCAGTTCTAGAGGCCAAGAGAAGATTGCAACAGCAGCAGCAGATGCAGAGTCAGGGCTTGTCCTCTCTCCCTCTACCTGCAGTCTACAGAGGTAAAGTATTAATGAAATCAAATATTGATCTTCAGAAATTAACAGTGTGGCACTAATCTAAATCTGTGCAAATCTGATTAAACTATGACGGTGTTTCCTACCACTCTAGCATAGGCACACACCGAAGACATCTTAATAACACTTATCTGCTCTTCATGCAATGACATGTTTAACATCAAATCTGCTGAAACTGTTGATTGAGGTTTTGATATTCATGACTGTTATTATATTCCTTCCTTGAGCTCAGAATCTGTCTCTATAGTAACACAGCTAAGCTCAGACATTGTCTTTGTTAGTGCACCATCTGTGCATGAACTTATTGTTCGGAAGATTACTTCCTTACCTTTGGGATGATTTATTTTACTTCACCCAAGAATGAAAACTCTGGCAATATTTACTTGTTCACATGTTTTTGGAAAACTAATTACTTTCTTGGAACACAAAACAAGCACTGTTAACTGATTCTTTTATACCGTAAGTGAAACCATATTTTTGTAAAAGTAATTTTTCTTTGAAAGCATTCCCATTGGATGAGATGTCAACCACTATGACTGAATCAGTAAACTGAAGCTGAGAATCACCATGTACCAAGTAAATCTGCCAAGTAAAAGTAATGTAGACTGATCTTATACTTATACAATACCTTTGCATTCTTTTTGTGGTTCAAATCTCTATTCTTTGTAATTACTTGTAATTAATTAAAATTTCTTGCTTCTTGTTTTGGACGGACATGGCGGGAAGTAAATAATGACAGATTTTTCATGTTTGCATAAACTAATCCTCTAAATCTACCTGTATAGTCTGTTAGGGCTAAGCCTGAATGCTTCCTGTTTTCTTTGGGACTGACAATGAGTCTCCTTTTATAGAATGACCTTGGACTGATTATAGTTTGAAGCATTTCTCACTAAAATTCCTGTTTAAGTTAATCCATTCAGCATTGTCATGCTGTTACCCACATAAAGGTAAGAGGCAGAGTATGTTCAGCCAGAATGTCATAAACAAGCACTTTCCCTACATTCTCAAAATACCTACACTATATGGCCAAAGTATTACATGTGGCCATCTGAAAACCATTACAAATTTGCACAAAAACTTTTCCGTTATTTCATAAATATCACTAAAATAACTAATATAGATGAAATGATGGTATTCCTCTCATTGTAAGTAATGGTCATGGAAGGGATTATCCAAGAATTAATAGCAAGGAAAGTCCTTATACTTGAGAGCAACTATTTCTTTATAGTACATTAAAGAATGATCATGAGATTGTAGGTATGCCAGGTGACCTGTAATTGCGGAAAAAATGTTTATATTGCAGTTTTGCAAAAATATGAATTTTTTCGAATCGCCTAAAAATATATATGTTTTTGCCATAGACGAGTTTTCACGGAATTGGCATATATTCAATTCATGATTTCACGATTTGCGCAATTTGAAGGTTAATGGAAATGCAGCTTATGTTTATCCCAGAATTGGTGTTTGTGCAGGATAATAATTTTTTCTCAAAATCGTGTATATATAGACTTACATAGTCATTCTGGAGCAGAAGAGAAAAGTATTGGGTGCTCAGATCAGTCTCTCAGATGTTTAAATGTAGACTAAATGCAGACCTGTTTGTTTGCCCTGAAACTGGTCCTAGCCCTATATCCAATATCCTCAATATCTTTAGAAACATTGTTCCAGGACCTACAAGACTGTTCAAACTCACCCTGGATTTCCACTTGAAATTTAATTCTTTTATGTAAATAGTAGGTCAATGTTGCAGTTTTATTACCATTTATCAATTTCACGGGAGTTGAGCCTCCCATGCCTAGCTCTAAACCTAGTTCTAAAATCAGAGTGTTGGTCCAGGTTTAACAAAGATGTTCACGTCACCCAATAACTTTTATGGAAATGTCAATAGTAGATCGGCCTTTTTAACCTTCAATGACATTTCTTGATTTCCTGTGTGAGTTGAGGGTTTTTCTTCTCTGTAACAGTGGAGGAGAGCCCCTCCTCTGCCACCTTACCCAGGGCCAGACTGGCATACGTTGGTCCCGCTCCCGAGCGCTCTCACAGTCTCACTGACCTGTCCGAGGCCCCCTTGTACCGGGCTGGTGTGTTTGGACTGCATGGTACGTCCTTAGACCAGCGCCCCCTTGTGCAAGATAGGACATCAGCAGAAGTTTGCCTGCCCTATTTTTGCATAGTCTTCAAAGGAACATTTCCTCCGTTTCTAAACCACTGAAGACTTTTTGTTGGCTTTTTTTTTTTTTGGTTTTGTATTTTACTTTTTGCCTGCGCTTCCAGGATACTCATGAGTCTACCTACCCTGCTGAACAGACCACTTCAACTTTAACTTGAATCATATGTCCGGCATGCTGGTTTATATTATATTCCTATTAATTTTACAAGGTCAATTATCTAGTGGAGACTGCTTGCCAAGTTACCAACTACATCCAATGTGATGGTTGACTAGTTTTTTCTTTACCATTCAGTTTTAGCGTTAATGTTTATGACTACTAAGCTTATTAAGTTTGATGTAATGATTCGTTGTTTTATATTTTGAAAGTACTGTACCCATATCTGTGCTGTTAGTGCATCTTTGAAGATTTCACACAAAGACTAACTGCTCTTTTCAAGATCCAATCAACTCTTGATTGGCAAAATCAAGTCCCGCTTTTAGGTTGTTGACTTTAAGACCATCCAGATAACCTAACAGCTAGCATCCTCATTATGTGTATTAACAAACAAAGCAACTTTGACTAACAAACATGGATCGGCATGGAAATTCATGCTGGTCTTTCAGCAGGGTATCTGGACCAGCTATCGTCCCTAACAAACGCATGGCAGAAACTGCTAAAGACTTGGACAAGATGGTGAAAAAAAACATAAGAACCTCTCAACTTGGAAAGTGAGATGGAGTGACTATGCCTGGCAACTCCATACTGTGTACTGAAGAAGGCATCTCTTCAGTTTTGAAGAAGCAGCTCTTCAGTACAAGTCCTTGTTGGTGTGTGGTTACAGCGAAACGGCTTCTCCAGAACGGTTGTCAAGACTGCTTTTCTCCACTCTGTGAGAGCAGAAGAACCGCTCTGCCTGTGCTGGTTCTTCTCCTGGCTTTTTTTTGCTTAAGTCTTGGCTGTCCTGAGAGAAGGCCCTGGACAAGGCTAAACACTGTTGAGTGTAACATTGGAGTATGTTTAAAGAGCCAAAAGTGAGGTTTGAGCAAAAAACAAGCCATCATGTTCCACTCTGCTCTTGTATGTTTGGCTGCAAGCAGAGCGCTTGGCCTTCTACCCACAATTCCCCGGTGTGATGTGATCTGCTGCTTTTGATGGGTTTGGAGTGGCTTCTACAAAATAACCCATTAATTTATGGATATCTTCTGCTTGATTACAATCTCATGGTTCTTTCTGCATTTCTTCACCCTGGCAGAGAAGCCTCTGTTCACACGAGACCCCACGCAGCTGAAGGGCAGCTTTCTGTCTACAGACCTGCAGAAAAGCAACATGGGATTCGGCTTCACTATCATCGGGGGTGACGAACCAGATGAGTTCCTACAGGTCAAAAGTGTCATACCGGATGGGCCTGCTGCACAGGATGGGAAAATGGCTACAGGTAAACACACACACACACACACACACACACACTTACAGGTCGATGTACGGCTCTAATGTGCTATTCACACTCAAACAGAGCTTCCAGCTGTCCAGTCTTTTCTCAATCTCTGCAGTGCCCACACTACTGCTGAGGTTGGGGTGTGAATCTGTCATTTTATTGGTTGATAGTGCGTTAGGGACATCCAGGGGTTAAGAGCATTTTCAAACAGTGTACAGTATTTATTGGCTTTGTGTGTCATCCACAGCAGGGCACGTGTCCATTAATCACAGAGGTGCTTTATGAACCCTGTAACTCCAGTCCAGCCTAGTAGGAGTGTGACTGCGGCAGAACTACTCACACATACATCAGCATTGAAATATCTCCTACTTCCAGAGGGAACCACAGTGCAGAGTTCAGAACATAGTCAATATGTCTCCCATGATGCCGTTTTATTGTATTATTGTTGTTGGTAGTTGTGGAAATTATCCTTTCTGCTCCTTTCCTCTCCTTTCTGCTCCTCTCTTCCACCCTTCATGCTCCCTCTGGACTCCTTGTCCTACTTATGCTGTTTTGCAGTCGTGCACACACTCAGACAGTGCTGTGGAGGAGCTTCAGGTTACACCAGTGTGAAATATTAAATTTTGCTGGATTAGGGAGCTCGGAGAGGAAATCAAACGCAGTCACAAATGTCCTTCACATATGGATATATTTACAGAGCACGACCATGATTCCTGTTGGGGAGTATTGCTTTTGAGGACCCTATGTAATTAAATTTGAGTTTTGTTGATTTTAGTCAATGTGTATTGGCTTTGAGGCTAATCTATATGCTAATTCACTCTGAAATGAGTTTTTTGCCGATAAAAACCAGACAAAAATATTAATAATTAATTCTTTGCCATGCAGATTTAAGTCCAATCAGATGGACTCTAGAATGAGAATGAAATACAGAATTTATTTTGGTTAGTTCTACACAAATTACCCTTTTGAGCAGCACAATAAATGATTCCATATTATTTGCACTTATTTATCACTATTTACAAGCAAGAAGTGATGGGTTTGGTTCATTTTGTTGTGGCTACGACATATGAAATAATGGAAACATGACAATTTGTAATGGGCAAAAGATATTATTTTGAGACCATATAATATAATAAAAGTATTATTTAATAAGGAAACAGACCTGCATTAATAAATTCCTTAATAAATGAAAACTATCATGCAGAGTGCTGGGATTTGCTGCGTGACATGCTTCACTTCCTGCGTCTTAGAGCCCTTCCATCCGCCCCATGCACGCCCACTATAGATGCCTCTGCAGCGCTGATGTTTACTCTGCCCCTCGCAGCTGTGCCCGAGTCCTCTTATAAAGAACTTAACAAGCAGATAATGAGTTGAATCAGGTGCACCAGTGTGCTGCTGAGGGACATAAAGCACACAAGTCATACGCCTGCTGGAGGATCTCTGCATTTAATGCTTAGGGCTTCATTTGTATAGAATGTCCATTGTGGCTCAGCAGCGATGTTCAGGGGATTGTATTCTTTGTGTTTATTTAGAATGCCAGTCACAGAGCAGTGCCCCTCTGGGTTTCCAAGCATGCACAGACATAAGATGTCTCAGACGTTTACTCCCAAAGCGCCTCTTATGTTGTCTCGCTGTCATTAGTTTAACATAGCCCCTCTTTCTCTTCAGAACAAGACTGTAGTTTAGAGTGTATTGTTTTTTAGTTGATACAGCATTATATATTGATATATTTAATATCTAAGATGTTTAAGAGTTCAAAGTAGGGCTGTCAAATTTAATGAATTTGTGCAAGTGGATTTAAGGTACATTTAGAAAAGATAATGTCCGATCACGTTGCGATGCATGAAATGCATGTGATTATTTGCAATTAAAAAATTTAAATGACTGACAGCTAGTTAAAATGTTTTTTTACATTTAAAATTTAATTTAATTTTTCTATGAACCAGCCTCGGAAACAATTTCGAGTCGACCTTGGCTATGTTCAGAGCATTAACTTTTTTTGACTAGTAACCTAGACTATCTCTGCCTTGTTTCGTAACAATTGGACAAAAATTGAAGGAGGAGTACCGAAAAAATTTTCTTACCGTACTTTTCTTAATGGCAGCTACTATAATAGGCGTGTACATAATTTAAGACAGGTTGATCAGCATGAGAAGAGTAATCAGGTATACTGTGTTCCATTTTTCTAGAATTAGGGGTTCAAGAGTTATTATGATTTCAGTTAAGACATTTTTGAATTGGTGGTGGCGCTATAGAGTTGGTCCTAGAGACCCCAGAAATGGTCAGATCAGTACAGCCTCTTTGGGGTTTGACCCCTAATAAACAAAACAAAATATATTTAAATAATCAATCTTAATACATGAAAAAAATGCTGTGAAAGGGTCATCTGAATTAATATTTCAATTAATTGATACTGACCGTGTGAATTAAACTGCTATTAATGTTTAAGACAAACACACTATTAGTACATCTCTATTTAAATGCTCTCATAAAAGGTGGTAACTATAACCTAGCCTCAAACTAAGTGTCTAAACAAACTAAGTTTATTTACACAATGGTAAAGCTAGGTGTGAAACAACGAGGTCACACCGATATCATTTGCTCTCTGGAAGCATGTGAAATTATTGATTGGAACACCAGAGGCTCTAGGCAAATGTCGAACGTATTTACCGAGATTAATTAAAATTCCAGCACACAACACACAACAGTCAGGAGGGGACAAGCCTATCGATAGACGTGTACGGCACTGCATGAAATGTCTCCAGGAAACCTGTAGCACAACAGACACACCGGGTGAGCCCCCGTGATCTTATTTATCCCACAGATACGTTCACCACATTTGCTAGAATATTGAACATAGTCTCATTTCCATAGTAATTGCAATTCTGATATTTAATTCTTTGTCAGATGGTAGGTAAAGTCTATATTTGGCCTGAAACATACTCTACACAAATGTTAACGCAAACTTGATTTCATATGCTGGCAATGAACAAACATTGGAAGGACTAGTAAACTTCTTGATTGTTGAAGATCACAATTAAGTCCTGTGGTATGGCAATACTTTGAGAAAAGGATTGAGTAGGTCTCTCAAATTGTTCCTTCAACTGGTATGCTGTAATTGTCACAGTTGCCAGGGGAGACAACATGAATAAATATTGGATGACTGCAATCGTTGCAAATTGGAGGAAAGTTTTTCATCCTGATTAAACAGACTGTTCTTATTGAATAAAATTTGTTTTTTTTCCCACAGTATCTCGGTTCCAAAAACTAGACCTGTTTTGCTGTCAGTTTTTTTTTTCATTGGGCAAAACGATTGATTTGGAACATTCTACACAGGCAGCAAGCAACACAAATGGTGCTTTTCATGTGAAGCACACAGGAGACTTCCTCTAGTACAACAATCTTAAAGGAATACTAAGGGTATTTAATGATACGTTGGAACCAATCCTAAACAGTCCTAATGAGATATTAACACAAAATAATTAAAATAAGAATTGAGAAAAAAAAAGTGAATGATTAAACTTGCGTCCTGGGGAAAAAAATGTAAATGGATCCAAATTGTGAAACTTTACTAGCATTTTAGTTGATTGTTGTTTTTAATGTTCAAAATATATAGTTTAACTTTAGCATGTTGCTAGGTTAATAACCACACATTCGCATTAACATAAAAACAGCTCAAACAACTTATAAAACAGTCAAATTTGATATTTTGACATTAGCATATTGCTAAGCTATTAGCAGTTTGACTATTGCAGATAGTCAAAATAGTTAGGTTGATATTAGCATGTTGCTAAGTTAATGGTCCTCATTCTTATTGGTGCAAAAATACACACAGAACTAATGAAGCATACAGCTAATACTAAACTCAAAGTAAATTATACCATGGTTCATTGGCGAATTTATTACTATGTGTATAACCACAGTTTTACTACAAATACCATGATTAAACTATGGTTAGTATAGAAAACCTTCTGAATCAGCCTTGGCTTCTCATCTGTTTGCTAATATATCTTTATTTGTGTTTAATTATTTTCCAGGAGACGTGATTGTCTACATTAACGACGTCTGCGTCCTGGGTACCACCCACGCTGACGTGGTGAAGCTTTTCCAGTCGGTGCCAATCGGACAAAGCGTAACCCTCGTCCTTTGCAGGGGTTACCCTCTTCCGTACGACCCGGAGGATGCAGCCAACACTTTGTTATCCCCCCTTGGCCTAATTGATCGCCCTCTGCTGGTCAACGGACGGAATAGCTACGACAGCTACATGGAGTACATCTCCCGCACCGCTCGCTTCGTTGACCCAATGCAAGCGACATTGGTGCAGCCTCACCCTGGAGACACCCACCTGGATGCGGGACCACTGGAAGACAGCGTCTCAATGGCATCATCAGGTCCGGCCGGAGGAGAGCTGTTAACGGTTACCATGGTAAAAGGGGCAGATGGGTTTGGATTCACCATAGCAGACTATAATGGAGGACAGCGGGTGAAGCAGATTCTGGAGGCGCAGGGATGCCCGGGGTTGTGCGAGGGCGATCTGATTGTGGAAATTAACCAGCAATCAGCGCTAACGCTGTCACACACACAGGTGGTGGAGCTGCTAAAAGATTGTCCCGTTGGGGCAGAGGCCACGCTGGTTGTGCAGAGAGGAGGGGCAGGTAAGGAGGCTTTCTTCTGTGTATATTTCCACGAACTAAAATATGGAAAGGCCTCTTAATTGGTTGATTAGTCCACCTTGCTCTTATTAGCAGTTTTATAATTCCTTGGTTTTTTTTAAAGCGCTGAGTCACGCTGAAGAACAAGCTGTTTCTGCTTTCTATGACCTTCGCTGTGCAGAAAAGCTCTGTGGGTAAAAATAGTCTCTGACACATAATTACAGTATTGTACAAACATGCATACGCACTACCTGTGTGCTCAGTATATGTAGGTCTTGTATTTCGTAAGGGCATAACTCACTTTCACAAATGCAGAAACAGCTCACTTAAAGACAAGACAGAGTTTTGTCACAAGACACGTTTGAACAAGTTTTGCAAGCGAAATCAGTCATTTTAATAGGAATCTGTAGAGTTTTAAGTGTTTTGAGTGAGGGCGAAAAAGTTTCCCATGCAGGTTTTGCCTTACTGGTCATGCAAATTTTAAAAAGAATAGACAGAAAGCTGCTTGGTTTGATGTGCTTCATGCATTACTTGTGATTTTTGGCTTTAAAAAGTTTTCCTAAATTTCGCTAATGTGACCACAGCTCAGTGACACAGAATCAAGGCCAAAAGCTATTGACTATTGGCAAAAGGCTACTGGCTGTTGACCCTTTGGATGTGTCCTACTTCTAATCCAGGAAAGAAAACATCAGTCATCAAGCCATTTCACCATCTTTAAAGTTATGCTGAAGTCCAAATTGTTCCCAAAACTGATGCCAAATAGCTATTTTAAGCTTCACGCGTGGCATTTCACAGTAATGTGCTTTTCAGCACACAAGCACTTCCTACACTCACGTACGCCGTGTCCCAGACACCTACACTGTCTCACATACAAATTATGGTTCACTGGTTCAGTGTCTCGCTCTCAAGGGGCAGTCAATCGATACTGATTATTTTACAGTGCTGTTGATTATTGCTAGTGACGCAATGATGAGTATTGCTTGTTTCTCACCTGAGACTGATTTCAGATTCTCCCCAATTAATCAAGCAGTTGACTTTTCTCAGATTACTCCAGCTATTTAATAAAAAAGCCAGCTCGTATTGTCAATATATCACAGTTCTTGAGACCTGGGACTTAACAAATTTATCTGCTATTAGTTATGCATATTACATATTTGTGAGGAAATGGAAGAAGCAGAATGTTGAAACCAAATTTAGGTGACTATCTCTGAACATATTTAGTAGATTAATTTAATTCTATGCCATACATATATATA
>JAUYWG010000034.1:12180436-12206971 GCA_034779775.1 Enteromius afrohamiltoni | reverse complement strand
TTTAGTACTGCCTGTTTTGTCAGGCGTATGCATACAGCCTGTCCAGCATGTCAGAGCCCAGAAAGCATATAATTTGATCTCTAATTGCAGTTGGAAGCACTCGCCGTTGTTGTTGTTGTTTTTTTTAGGTCTGCGGTTTTAGGCCCAGATTAATTGTGAGTCATTCGTAGGAAATGAAAAGGCAGTAAAAGCCGATCCACATGCACCTGTCTACACTGTAGAAAAGCAGCTCGTTCTAAACATTTCAGTATTGAATACAAAAAAGCCCTTCAATAGCTTTAGCTCCAACTGACACCTTGACTGAGAACATATAAGCCTTTTTTAAAAGCAGCTTGAGCCAGTGTGATTTATGACCCGTAGCAATCAGAGTGTCTGATATAACCCAGAGAGAATGGGAGAAGGAAAGCGAGGGGATATTTAGATTAAAGAAGGAATAGAGATTTTAATCACCAAAGCAGGTAAACAATATTACACAGTACGAAACGCATCATAGCATTAAATAAAGAGTAATCTCTTATTAAGACTTTTTAGAACAGCATTTAGAACAGCACTGTATTTTGCAACTTAAACTCTCTTTTTACAATAATTAGAACTGCAGAAATAAAATGAGTTCGATTTTTGTTAGTATAATGTCAGAGCTCATCCCTGAGGGGTGATCGGAAGAAAATGAGAATGATGAGGTGAAGAAGAGAAAGATATTTTGAGAGATTTTGTGAAGTATGCCTCTCCGCTGTGTCAGTGCAGGTCAAAGGTTAACGAGAGAGACATTAAATCCCCATTAAGCCCTAGTGATCAGTATGCTGGATTACAGCCTCTATGTGCTTTACATACAGTATGGAGCGCGATTGCACTCCAAAGAGCACACAAGCATTTCTAGTGTTGTGCTAATTATACTAATTTCAAACATATGAATGTGATTGCATTATATAACAAAATATCAATAAAAATATGTTTATGTTTATGGATGGCAAAAACACATTTTGAAAGCAAAACGTCTGACTAAAAACGGTTCGGTTCGTTTTGGTTTGGTTTGCAAATTCTTGTAAATTCTCAATGGTTTTGTAAAACAAGAGACTTCTTGTAAGAGTTCTACAGTTATCTGCAGTGGCATAGGAAATGAATGGGAAAAATACATTTAGAAACCAGGCTGCATCAAAAGTGTGCATTCAGCTCTTTTGTCAGTTTATTTGGAACAGTAATACAAATAGAGGTCACCTTGATTAATTCCAAACTCATATTTGGGGTTATGTGTATTCATTAATTTGATTTCGATCTGGTGTGATTTGTGCCTTTCCAAAGTTAAGTGTAATGAAACTGCATTGTTAAATGGCCATTTGTGTTTGCAAGGCCACTCACCCACAACCAGGACGCATGTTCCGAATCAATGTGGGTAGACGCACTTCTGCACCAGCAACAGAGTCAGCGTGCCTGAAGGTCATTATGGTCACTTGAGTATGAATTTGGCCTCATGTCCCGTACCTCAGCAATCTGTCCCATTCCTATACTCGTCATATTCAGTCAGACTGCACAGTGAGCCCTGAAACGCTAAACAGCCTGTAGCATCACGCTACCACTCGAGTTTAACATCCGTCTGTTCAAACATGCCGTGAATGACATAAGGAGGACAGAAGACGCTTTGCACAAACCAACAGTTTTTGTCAAGCCAAGTCTCAGGGTCAGTTTTATTCAATGCTGCTTCCATCTGTATTTATCGGCACCTCTTACTTTCTTCCATCCTTTTGATACGTGACTTCTTAAGCCATACAACTACTTTATGTGAGGAAATATGTAATTATTCACTTAACATCCGAGTTTGTAATTGAGGATCTTTTCAGTGAATGGGTTTATAATATTCACAAAACCAGTCTGTGATTCAGTGACAAATCAGACTGATCCAGGTCTGACTTCAGGCCCATGGAAAATGGGGTTTCAATTTCAAAATAAGTTGTTTGGGGTCAGGGTTCAGTGAAAGGATCAAGGAGTCCATGATAGATTTAGGTTGCAGTTTGGAATAGGAGTTGATGTGAGGTTTAAGATCCAGGGTGGAGGTGTAGAAGTAATGAGTTTGGGATAAAGGTTAACATTTCGAATTTAGGTGTTTGGGTCAGGGTTCAGCGAAAAGTTCAGGGAGTCCATGATGGATTTAGGTTACAGTTTGGGATACGATTTGATGCTGAGGGATAGGATCCGGGTTAGATGAAAGCATGTGAGTAATGGGAGTCAGATAAGGATTACAGATAGTGGTTGAATTTCAAATTTCGATGATTGGGTCAGGGTTCGGTAAAAGGATTAGGGAGCCCTTGATAGATTTAAATTGCAGTTTGGAGTAAGGGCTGATGCTTTGGGCTGTGATCCAGGTTCGAGGAAGGTATGGGAATAATGAGTTTGGGATAAAGGTTAGAAATAGGGATTTGATTTAGAATTTAGGGGTTGGGGTTAGGATTGGCTTCAGGGATGCTGGAGCTCGTCCCAGTGTCTCGGCCATAGGCAGGAAAACACTCTGGATGGGTGAATGCTAATGTTGGCTAAACTATCTTATGCCATATGTGAAATAAGCTAGCAAAAATGGTGTTCTTCAGCACTGACTGAGATATACAAGCAGTTTACCAATTAACAAACAGGTTTTTTTCGGTTTTACATCTGATCCAGTCAATGACACAAGGCGTAGCTTTTTCACACAGAGAGATGTCTAATGCCAACACTTATAGGCTTTTCTACGAATCCAATCAGTGGAATGGTCCAGGAGTGTTTAGACAGCCTATTATACACCCTAATAAAACTGTCAGTGCTCCAGTGAAATGATGTGCCACTTCTTAATGTGCTGCAATTTGGCCCCTCTGTCTCACCACTGGACACTGGCCATCCTTTCTAATTACACTAGTGCAAATGTGAGAGTCTCTTGTGAACAGTTTGGTTCACCCTCTCTGTCTCTTCTTTTATTACACCCCTTTTTTCCTGTCATCTTTGCTTTCCTTCTATCTCTGGTGTGGGAGTCTAAACCTAAATCTCAAGACTTGTCCATGGTGTAACTGTGGGTTGATTGTTTATAAATGTCTCATTCATAATGTCCAGATGGTGATGTGGTTTTACTGCCAGATCTCTTTGTCTCTGCAATAATTTCACTGCCCCACATGTCTAGCACTCTTCACTTGTGAAAATGCCCTTGGCTGCTGATTTAAGTGCATTTTGGCATGTTCCCCTGGAATGGTTATCCATTGGATCTTGCTTTGAAAAGCTGCTCCAGGATCAGAGTCTTTGACTTGAATCCATTGATTACCAAATGCTCTTCCAGAGCGCCATCTGCCGTTTCCACGATTGGCTTATTTGGTAAAGATCGTAATGTTATCAGTTAATTGTTGCACTAAAATGTCCCTTGGAACGTCACAACGACAGCTTCGGTATGACACACAAAACAGCTCAGCAGAATAGTGGTTATGATGCCCAAAAGCAAGATAAAGGTTTCCAGAAGAAAATGATTGCTTCATCACTAAAATTAAAGCCGCCAAATTAATTGAAGACCCCATCAATTTGAGGTTTGTGATAACCAGGCCCATGTGGATTCTGAAAACACACAATTCTGCAAAAATCCTAATTTTACCGTATACAACTGTAATGTTGTTACTGTAGGTTGGTACACTGTACAGTAACTTTGTGTAATTACGAGTTCTGTGAAACAAAGTGCAACCAAAATCTGTGTATTTTTGCCAACATTTAGAAAGTTCTATATATCCTCACCATCCAGTTGTTACGCTTTTCATAATACTTTTAGAAAACCTTATAATATCTATAACTATAAACATTTTTAAAAATACAGCGCATCATCACATGTACTGTAATTAAAAAAAATGTTTTAGTGTCTTTTTTGCTTATGGTGACTATGGTTTTAAAGCTAAAGTGTGTGGTATCAGATTGGTTTCCTCTACATTCCCATTGGTTTTGCTAGTCAATATGCTCAGAAATCAACATTCAAAAAGCTCTGCGTATTAAGCTGGGATAGAAGGAAGTATTTTAATGTAGAAAATCCAATACGCTTCATCTCTAAATTATTGTCAGGTTCTACTTTTGTCACAATGGGTTTTTTTGGGTACCCTGAGAAAACATTTATGTATCTGAGTAATTTAAACAGATACGCAAGGTGGTGGATATCGTTCAGTCTTGTGCTTCCTGTCTCACTGTTGTCATGGCCACCAGTTTAAGCATCAGCTATTTTGGTTGTACTGTAGCTAGTATTTAGAGGAAATGTTCCATCTAGCTTGATGTGTGTGTGTATGTGAGCATATGTGTGCACTGTTTAAATGACTTTTCAAAGCTTGCATTAATATCACATTTGGCGTTATCAATGCAGCTTATCAATTATCCTCTTTACTAGGAGCTCTGTCCATCCTAAAGTGTGTGTGTGTGAGTGCTTGTTTATGTGTGTGTGTAACAGAAGCAGATGACTCTTAGCTGGTTGAGGAAAACAAACGCCTCTCAGCGTCTCATCAAAGAGCTAATTAGCTTCGGCTCTACTGATATTCTCATTAGCTGATTTATACCCATTAACTCAGATATAGGCATGGGACCATTAGCTTACCAGACACATGCTTCAAAATTTCAAAAGGAGCTTATGGGAGTTGACAGTGGATGTGAATGCACACACAGACTCACACACACACATAACACAACTCACATAACAGTAATAAGTCGCTAGCTTTTCAGTAAGAACAGTTTGGTTCAGTCTAATGATGGACATACTGTACTCATCTTTCACTTAAGAAAGACATCTGAGAGGTCATATTTCATTAGCTGGGTCACTCATACTATGGCCTCTAAAGGACTCATATTCACCACATTTATGTATGTATACTTATTTATATTTTATGGTCCTATTACTTTACATTTAATATATGTTATTCAATAACCAGCATTGCTGCTGAATATATGCAACAATCAGTATATGCCGTTCAGTACATATTGAATATATTCTACTGGCAGCTTCATACCTCGATGTACTCAGCAGTCAGACTGCTGCCTGCTTGGTCTGTGTGTATATTATGAGTAAATGAAGATTAATGCTCCCCGTCTGATCTCTGTGCTCTGTAAATCTTGTTTAGCTAATGAAATGCACCTCAGTCATAATGAGAGCACTAGATGGTAAGCAAGTCGTTGATTTGTGGCAAAGTGGACATTAGATGTCCTGACTTTCCACAGCATATTTTAATCAGAATGCACTAGAGCCCACACATGAGAGGCAGGAACGATTACGCTTAAAATGACAGTAGTACAAGAATTACCCCGTAGCATATCTATATAAAGGTGGAGCTGGGGAAGAGGGAGGTTTTCTGAAGCGCACTCCAACTGCTAAGGCAAGCAGCCAAGTATTTCAATGTTGAGCAGCAAGCTTATTGGCTGTTGATGTGAAAAGAAACCAATCAGCAATGCCATGTGATTAAGGATGTTCTTATATCAGGTTGAGTTAGCTCCTATCAGCCTGCACAAGCAACTCAACCTGTCTCAATGTAATGATAATTACAATAACAATACGTTTTTCTTGAGCACAAATCAACTCAAATATAATGATCCTTGAGCATTAGTAATAATTTGCCTTTATGACAACTTCCTGTGTGCCTAGCTTTATTCCGTTTGTCGTCCACAAACAGAATTTCAAAAAAATACTGTATGATCTTCTCTCCCTTAATTTTGTTATCCTCCACTCATGTGATCACCAATTAGTGAATAGCATATTTGGACAAGTAGGCAGCTCTTCCATAATTGCCAGATGGCAGGATGTACTCTGGGACACATTTACTGCTAGAAACCTGTCTGGATTACGTTTTTTCCTAGTCTCACCTGCATCATACAAATTATTACAGCGTTTGAGGAATTCTGTCAGCCTAATCTGCTTAATATGCATCAAGGATGTCGCAGAATCTAGCGCGTGTTTATTTGAAAGTATGTTTACCAGTTCAGGTTCAAATTGGGCGAGATATTTAACAACCGCAGACGTGAGCTCATCAAGACTTGTGAAGTGATGTGAACCACATTAGGAATCGAAATTTGAAGGTTGTTATCCACTGACCTTTTCTGTTTGCTGTGTTCATTTATTGTGATTAATAGCCATCGACCACAGTGCACCAAGAGCTCCTGTTTTTTAGCAAAATGCTACTTTGTGCAAATATTTTCTTGTGTTGTTTTTACCCATTTAAAAGGACTGATATGACTTGTATCTGCACTCTTCCATTCGGTTCTCTATCCATACAAATGAAGAGCAATCAAGCCACTTTCCCTTCCTTTCAGCTAGTGTCACTGATTTCTTGTTCAGCCTTGCTCACTGAAGCAGCCAAGTTGTGGCCTGTTGGACTCTCTGCTCCTCATTTGATGACTCATGCCCAGCCGACGGCAACATGCAGCACTTTACTTTAATCAGCCTTTTGCCGTTGCTTGTGTTGTAAATGCAGTGATTCATTTTGATTAGAATTTAGTGCGCATTAAAGTACGAATGCATGTCAGATTCTGTATGCAGGCTATACATCCAAAAAGCTTTGGACTTTTTCTGTTTCATACATCAAAGACTCAAAAAGATCACCTTCATAATTTAAACACTAAAGTGTTATGATTATGAGCAGATTTTTTTGAGAATTTCCAGCCTGGGGCCTGTTCCATAAACCAAGATTAGAGTATAAGCCAGGCTTATTTCAGTTAGTCTGACTTATTGCCAGTTCATTTGTATTAAAATAAGTCAGACTATCTGCCATAACTATCTGCCATAAGCCTGGCTTATTTGGTAAACTTGTTTTATGGAACAGGCCCCTGGTCTCATTGTTTATTTGCGGTTTTTGTTTGTACAAAACATTAATAGGTACAAAAATATCATTTTTTGTATGTTTGGGTATGCTGATATGTATGGAAGCTTGTTTCTGCCACTGGATAAAAACATTTTTAAAAGGTCATTTTGACCTCAAAATGACATTTAAAAGGTCATTTTTATCACACAATTCTGTCTTTTTTTTTCTACAGCGAGTTTATATCACACAATTCTGACTTTTTGCATCAGAATTGCCTGATACAAATTCGGAATTTGAACTTTTTTTCTCAGAATTGTGAGATATAAACTTGTTGTAGCAAGTTATTAAACCAAAATTTTGAGAATGTATTCTCATTAAAACTGAACTTTATAACTACAATTGCAAGTTTTATATCTCACAATATAAAAATGTGAGAAGAACAAGAAAAAATGTCAGAATTGCTACAGATACAAACTTCAAATTCTGAGAAAAAAATCCAAAATGTGCAAGTTATGAACTTTTTTCTGAGAACTGCCTGATGCAAACTTGGAATTCTAACTTTTTCTACCTACAGTAAGTCAGAATGGACAAAATTGATAAAAACTTGCTTTTGCGAGTTATTAAAAAACATAGTAATTTTAGATCTCACAATTTTGACTTTATAACTTGCAATTGTTAGTTTTTATGGCAATTCTCAGAAAAAAAATTGTAATTCCGAATTTATATGCAAAAAAGTCAAAATTGTGAGTTAAAAAGTCACAATTTAGTTTTTTATTTTGTATTCAGTGGCGGAAACAGGCTTCCATAGATGTGTACGATGTGGACACACTGGCAACAGAAAAAATGAAAATACGTATAATATGTAAAATATTCACAAATTCTTTAAAATATTAGTTTATTTATAGATTAGATTCCTTAACTCTATTCCTAAAACTAAACATGAACGCTTAAAATTAAAAATGAAACAACCACAAAAATGAACAGTAATAGTTTGTTACAATGTTTCTGAGTCACAAATTTTTCTGTTACCTCTAAAGCTTTTAGGATAGATATAATAATGATGATGAATAATGACATGAATTCAAGTCTATACTTCAAACAAAACAATCAAACTAATTCTGAAGATTTCGTTTATAATGCAAAAAATAAAATATATAGATATGTCATATATGCATTTTACTGTATGGTGCATTTAATGCTTTTTTGTGCCTTGGCATATTCAAAAGATTTGTTAAATGTCATTTTTACAAACAAAAAAAAATCACTTATTTAAAGTTTCTAGTTATTCTTGTTGAAAATAAAGGTCATTTCTTGAAACGAGCTAGCACTAGAAGTCACAGAATAAGATGTTTAACAGCGTTAAATAAATCTGACTGATCATAAATGAAATTTTATCAATTAAATATTCATAGTTTATTCATAGAGAGGGTTCGTAAACATGTATGTCTGTACAGTGGTTCATATGCATTTTAGATGATGTCAGTACCTGAATAATTTATATTTTAGGGTCTAGGCAAACATAAGGAAATCTGCATGTGGTATAGCTGTGTGTTATGTTAAATACATAAGAATACTCTTGAGATCACATTGATTATTAAATTAAATCATTAAAATAACATAATCACAAAAAACATTTTAATCCCAGTCAACCTGGATCTTTGAAAAGCAAACATAAACTTATAATAACTTATAAAAACATATAATATATTTTATTTCAATATAGCAGCTCAGGAATGCTTCACTAGAAGCGGATCTTTCCTAAACTATTGAATAACCTTTGATGGTGCAAGTTTACACAGTTTGCAACTTATGTAGCTAAAATATAAGTCATTGCTAAAATAACGTATGATTATGAAAATTTTAAAATGTGAATACATTTCACAGCAGCCGTATTCTTAATTGTTTATTGGATTAACTCGAGCATGTTTGTGCACTTTGTTGCTCTCTTACACTCTCGCTAATTCCAAACAGGTCATTTGCATCGCCTTGTTCATTCCTGAAGGTCATCTGCGGTGAGACATGAAAGACAGAGACACAGAAGTCGAATGCAAGACACTGGATGGTGTATGCGCGGGTTTGTTTTGTGCACTTCAAGGCCGATTTAGGAGGAGTTTAGAAAGAAAATATTCATGAATCTGCCGTTTGATGTCGGCAAGTATTGTTTAGCTCTTAATACCAGAAGAGGTGCTCTACACTGCCTCTACTTCCTGTTTGTTATGATTAGAGTTCAGAAGCCTCATGGTCTTTCGCCTCATCTCAGCCAGTGTTTTTCCTCCAGGGGGGGCGGGATGAGCATTTGATGTGATGTGAAGTTGCTGCTTGGTGCATTTTAAGCATCTTTCTGTCATTGGATTTGGGGCATCCTTTCATTGATTGCAACAACGGGAGAATTTTATTTATATATTTTTTTTATTTGTCATCAAAAAGGATCAACAAATATGGTCCACAGGGTCAAACTTGAGTATTTTACATTCAAAGCTCTCTCTCTTACTCTCAACAGATACATGAAATATTCAAATAATAACCGCTTGTGCTCAAAACGCAATTGCCTTAGAGAGGAGCGAACGTTCTGAACTGAATAGATATTTGAATAGCTGCTGTTTAAATTGTATCTTCGTTGTAAATGCAGATTAAATGAACTTGATTTTAAACACTGTTCATTTTGTAATTGCACACTAATTCTGTTATAGTTATTTTAAGCACTTTAAAGATTATTTGTTTAACGCTACTTAAAATTATTCATCAGATGCTTAATACAACACCACAACACTTCCAGCTAAATTATGCAATTTGGAAGTATTTTACACAGTGACTGAATTATTGAAACAAGTATGAGACAGTCTGAAATAAAAAGGGAATAGATACTACATGTTTATTCTGCGGTATTTCTAGGTCATATATCAAATAGGCCAATTTGAACGACTTCGTAAAAATTCCTTCCTTCCACTTAAAGATGCTATTGAAACGTTCCCAAATTATTTTGTATTAAGTTAGAATATTACAAAATACAAGTGATCTCAGAAATGCCTTTTGGACCCCATTTAGAAAAAGAAATATTAGCTCAAATGAAAGAATGCATCTGCACAGCCCAGAATGTACCTCAAGAGAGAACAGCTGTGGAGTAAACCAAATAATAAAGGTTATCGTCTGGCTTTTTTTTCTGTTTTGATTTGCTTAAACATCCCTTCAAGTCTAATACTACAGATCCAGCATGCTAAAGGTTTTGTTCTCCATTGCAGGTCACTTTTCACCTTGGAAGACCTCTAAACAGGTAAAAAGTATCGTATTCCAGCCCTTTGAATTTAATTAATAAACTAACATCAACTTTTTACTCCCAATATTAAGTGATTAGGTCTTTATTACACATTATAAAAACATATGTGTTAATAACCATGACTGTTGAGCTTTATTACAAAGATTAATGCATAATAAAGGCTTTATTACATTGTTATAACATATTACCACTAACTGCATTATCCTAAGCTACTGCTTGTGTCTCTTTATACAATAAGCGTAGATTAATTTGCTTTGCAGACAACACCAAATACATTTAACATTGAAAATAAATCCATTTTAATGGAGCAAATAGGCTAGTATTTTCTAGTTAAAAGCATAATTTGTTCTGTTAAAAGCTTGTTTTAATAGAAAATGCTTTTTTGTCAGTGCAAAATTGTTTTGAAAATCCAGTAGTCACAACTGGAAAGATTATGGAAGTTAGTTTGTTAAAAGCTGTGGAGACCCTAGTTTGAAATAAACACTTAATACAGCTGAAAACAAATCACTGCACCTTCACTAATCTTTTCTCACTAACCAGTGCTCTGTGTAATGTGGCACTTAAAACCTTCACCCTCAGCAGTCTGTCTCTGTAATGTCTTTTGATTCTGGTCGAATATTGTCAGCTGTCTTGTCTGCTTGACTGAATCTTCAAGAAAGTGTTCCTCAAACTCTGCACTATCCCATGTGTATGTATATTTGCACACATGAGGGCATATGTAAATGTATATGATATATGTATATGATAAGGTATGACGACATATGCATATTTGCAGATAATATTTTTATGCCAAATATTATGTAAAATCTAGTTATTAAATCTCCAGTTGGCTTAAAAAAACACAATTATACAAAGTTTTACCTTGATGTGTTTGATATTGACTAAGGCCATGTCAAATAGAAAAAAAATGTGGAAAAGTTATAAAACTTCATTTCTGGTATTTGACAATTTTGCTGCAGAGAATATTTAATATAATATAGAATATATAGTCTTGATTATTGGGGGTGTAACGATATGCGTATCATGTACCAAACGGTCCCACATTCATTTTAAAATTTTGTGTTAGTTAGATATTATAATTAGCAATTATATATATAAATATATACATAAATGAAGAGTTTATTTGCAAAAAATAAAATAAAATATAAAATAAATAAATTAAATTTTAGTGGGGGTTTTTCCCCATAATTTCATAATTTTTTGTTGTGCTATTGTGTTAGAATTTTTTTTTTTTTTTTTTTTTTTTAAGTTATCTTTTATCTGATTTTGCTAATTAACTATTACTATTCATATATATATGTGTGTGTGTGTGTGTGTGTGTATAAACTGTACATACACAGTGCATCAGTACATGCCAACCCATCCACCCACGCATTTATTTATTTTTGGTTTGAGATCTCTGCCTTGTCTCCTTCCATATAATAAAGGCTTGACTGGTCATAAATCGGCAGCTTTTTCTTCACTCTACAGAGAGTCAGTCGCACTGCCTTGAGCTGCTGGTCACTATACTGTCATTTTTCAGCACATATCTTTGTATCTATCTCTATAGGGAACAAAAGTGGAACAGAGCGAAAGTCTTGTTATACCAATACAGAAGAGCTCTCTCTTCTTCTCTTATGCTGGGCTTTAATTAGACATAATTTGCTTTAAGAATATCTCCACAGCCA
This sequence comes from Enteromius afrohamiltoni, assembly GCA_034779775.1. Taxonomy (NCBI): domain Eukaryota; kingdom Metazoa; phylum Chordata; class Actinopteri; order Cypriniformes; family Cyprinidae; genus Enteromius; species Enteromius afrohamiltoni. The sequence continues at coordinate 12,195,266 of JAUYWG010000034.1, read as the reverse complement.
GAAAGAGTTTCATAACTGGAAAATGTTAAAATTGTCAATTTTTTCTGCAATTATCCATGTCCAAAGAATATTAGCCTACACTGAATATTACGGTTATATTGTCAGAGCTCTGAATCATTCGAAATTATGTGATAGCACATGATAGTGTGGTTTTTGCTACAGACTACCAATGGATAGATCTTTAAAATACAGAAGCATTGTAATCCATATGAAAACAGTCTGAATGCAAATGGTTTCTAATATTATAGGTTAAATATGTTAATATCGTTCAGGGTTCTGACAATAGTTATAATATTGCTACTGTATTTGTTCGGAAATGGCTCAATTTTAAATAAAAACAAATTAAGTTTTAAAGAACGAATTCACAACTGATCTTCCCAGCTTCCCAATTCTATTGAATATTCCTACCTTCATGCTCTCATACTCACAAGTCATAAAATAGTGCATGCAAAACTTAATGGGCAAATTAACAGTGAATTAAAATGGTCACAAAATTAGTTGCTTGGCAATATTTTACAAGGTGGCTAATTCGTACAAATTCCCCACCACTAAATCTACCCATCACTGGGGTTTAGACAAATTGTACAAAATCGAGTGAGGTCGTATGAATTTGTGTGAATTAGCACGGTTAGCCACCTCATATGAATATGGACGAATTGGTCGTGAGACTGTGTTGAAAAAAAAATTAAGGGGTATGAATACTTTCGCAAAGGCATTGTACACCTCTAATATACAGAGTCTTTTCCAATGATTTTGAAAACCAAATCACATCTGTCAAAAATCTAAACCAAGTATTAATCCATTTTTATTTCATCTCTGAGCATGTAAACTCTCACGCTCCTATTTTCACAGACTCAGAAGATACAACAAGTTAAGTGAACCCATTAAATATTTATAATGAAACTGTATTTTTTATTCATCACAAACCTGAACCCATTGCAAACCTGAAGTTAAGTATAAAAAAACTGACCTGAACTCATCCAAAATCCAGTTTGTCCTTTAGCAGACCTCTAGCATGAGACTTTTTGATTTGTTATAAGCAAAAAGCCGTCACAGCACTTGGCTCTGGCTGTAATAACATCATCTATGAACTAATGTGCGCGTATGCATGAGTTTGCTTGGCAGTGACACGTTTTAATCTGTTTGTTTCTCAGCCGTACACAGCAGCCCAGAGGCATGTGCCTTCATCCTCTACAGCTCCTCCAGATTAACATGCTAAAACTGACCTCCTTTAATAAGCCTTGGCATCTTTCTCATCCTGGCATCTACTTTCCTTCTTTGTTGATTTTTCCACCTCTTCTTCAATTATGCCTTTTGTTTGGCATTTGCTTTCACGCTATAGCTTTTGGCCCAAACCCGAATCCATTTTCTTGTCCAGGGTTGTGTAGAATTTAATCACCTCACTGTCTGTTCATAAATTGGAATTGGAATGGCCAGGACCCGACAAGAAGATTGGAGTATGAATCTGAATTGATAGGATGTAGAATTTACTAATTGCAATTTAAAGAATTGAATGACAAGCTTTCCTTTCTTTTTCTTGTAGACAATTAACTAAATTGATTTTAACTCTTCATGAAATAGTTTGAAAAAAACTATTATTTATTGCTTAAATTTCATGGCCTCATGAATATTTTGCTATACGAATATCTAAACGCTGAAAGGCTCACAAATCATATGTGTACAATTTGTCCTAAATTATGAAAATGGTAACCAGTAATTAGCATTTTTGGAGTTATTAACTGGTTGTTCAAATGTGTAAAATTCTTTTCAGAAGTACTTTACAAAAATTATAACACATTATGGTTCAAGTTTTAGGATCAGAAAGTATTTTTTCTGTATTTATTATTTTATAGGAACCGTATGTAAGAAATGGCCAAAACTGGTACTGCAATCACTTTCAAAAAATACCGTTAAGCGGTGTCTACCCCTCCCCGTTCACTAGAGGTTGCCAGATAAGCTGCTTGTCTCCATCGTTCAAACGCTTCTCTAATGCAAACCCTTATCTTATCTTTGTCACGCCGTTTTTCGGATTCATAGCGAGGTCTTTTAGGTTTTGTACTCGAAATGTTAGACATTTTTAGTAGCTGCATGCAGTCGCGTCACTTTAATGAAGATCAGGCAACCTGGATGCCGAAACACTACTGACTTTGTGATTGGGAGATAGATGGAGAGTGGCGCTTCAGGCCAAAACAATGCATGACAACATAAACATCAGTTGAGGGCTGCAACTGCGCTTTTTAAACGAGAATATCCAGGCTGTACTACTGCTGTCAGCGATATGAATACTTGAAATTAACATGTTTTCTTAATGCCTGTTAAACATAAGACATTTTATGATTATTACAATACATTTCTTACATACGGTTTCTTTAATAGTTATGTCAAGTGACAGTAACGACTTTTACATGGTTGCAAAAGTATATTATTTCAAATTTACGCTGTTCTTTTATCAAAGTTAAGCCATCAAATAAATAAATTACAATTTTTTTATATATTAAATAGATGAATATTAAATATTTAAATTGTAATAATATTTTACAATACTACTGTATTTTTTAGCAATACATAAACACTCTCATGAGAGAATTCTTAAAAAAAAAATTTTTACTGAAATGGTAACTTTTAAACAGTAGTGTATACTACCTCCTATTGTTTGTTTTTAGTATTGTTGATTCATACATAGCTAAGGTTGTTTATTGAATTACGTCTATTTCATCTCTTAAAAATTCTCTAACATTTTCTTCATCTAAAAAAAAAATCTGTATGTATATCATGTAGCACCGTTGCACTTAAAGGCACAATATTTAAGTTTTCACCACTAGAGGTCACATTTCCAAAACAATAATAGAGGTGAAGTTCGACGACGCAATGATGGAGCGTGGAACATTGGGATGCCGTGTTCACAAATTATGTTCACGGATGAAAAACTGATTTATATCTGACTTACCAGTTGTACATGACACAAAGAATAATATATATTTGCTTACCCTTCTATTAAAACACACGCGAGGGCGGAGTCTCTGGCCAGTCCGAGCTTTTCACGAAGTTCTCCCCATTTCGGAAACGCCATGCCGATATTTATTCTTGTTTTATTTTATTGACTGTTCCAATATTTTGTAAGTACCAACTGTATGAAATATATAACGCTGTGCAAGTGGGGGGAATTATAATACAAATATATCTGTAAAACTACTAAGAGAATCATTAACGAAACCATTAAGAGGAATCGGAACAGGTAAAAAGTATAAAAGTACAAAGTGACTAGCAGAGGTAGAGGTTGAGGAAAACAATCTTGGGTTCAAAGCAAGCAGTCTAATCATATGTGACAACAGCTTTAATATGAGAAAAAGTAGACTACTCCAGCTTGTTGTTCTTTGCACCTCCTATTTGCATAACCTAATTTTTGGTGTCGTGCAAGAGCCCTGTGTAGTGAAGTGGTTTGGGAACGCTGCACCCACAGCTGCATTAGCATGAGAAAACACAAAGATTACATTCAGTATCGTCAGCAATAGAGAAACACATCAAGCGTCCTTGATGAGCCCTTGATGCGGCCTTATTTTGCTGAGCCAGAACTAACTTGCCATGTACTGTGTGTGTGTGTGTGTGTGTGTGTGTGCGCGCTTCATTTAAAAACTAATTACCGCAAAAGTGAGTTCATTGTTAAACACCTTCCTATCCCACGGCCAGCCAAAATTCCAAGGCGGAAGTTGTCTGGAAGAGCGCAGTTTGCTTACTCAGTTGAGAATATTAATAAACGCAACGCTGGCCGATGATTGGGCGCTTTACTGAATGCCGGTGTATTTGCAGGTCTTGGAACATTGGGATCCTCACAGCAGTCCCACAGCCAGTCTATCTATCCATGCTCTCCCTCACAGCGCTCCGTATCTGCACTGGCCCTCAGGTCCAGAGTTTGACCTGACCAAACCTGACCCCTATGACCTCTATGAGAAGTCCAGGACTATCTATGAGAATAGGCGTAAGTAACTTCTTGCTAGCGCTTAAAGCTAGCATTAATGCCTACTGCTAATCTGTGCTGTTTACATACTATGTTTTTCCACTCCATACCTGCATTCCTTCTCCAAAAAAAACAACCCTATAGGTTGTTTGTACAAGTGTGTGTTTGTGCACATAAATTTACGTTTTAAAGTTAAGCGCCCTCTAGCAGACGTAAAAAATAATGCGGACGTGTTGTGTAAATGTCTGTCAGAGCTGCAGTTGAATATCTGTTACCAGAATTAAACAGCGTTCGAGATGCCCAATTAGTAAACTGAAACTAAACATCAGAATAGGTTTTTCTTTCCTTTTTGATCCAAAAAAGGACTTTTACTGGTGTGTTATTGAGTTGATCCTGGTTAGAGCATGGTGAGCTTGTCAGTTCATGTCTCGGACTATTGGCCAAAGGGTTGTTTTAACATAGTTTCAGGAAAAGCACGCTGAGTATCAGCACAGCCGGTACCCATTGACGCTTATTAGTGTTATCGCCCACTAGCCTATTAATTATTCCTAATTTCTTGTTTTCCGCCTCGGCATAAATATCATCGTCTCACTCCTCTTAGTATCTAGTTACGCATGATCCCGCCTTCCTCCCCTTCTCCGCCTGTTCTTCGAACCTTCATAGGGGGCGAACCGGGCCGAGCCTCGCTCCAAGCTCTGCCCTCGCTAGGGTTACTATCAGCAGAGCTCGGGGTCCGCCAAACTCCCGGCTCGCCCCCGGACAGCACGCCAAATTTGCTTATTTAATTTAATGAAGAAGTGCAAATACTTTTTTTGTTGTTATAAGGCAAGTGTTCTAACGTTGTTGTGTCTTGTCAGTTAGACATTTTACCACAATGAGATCTTTGGAGCTACTCTGGGGTCTAAAAGAGCTTTAGTGGTCTTATTATATAATTATTATATAACGCCTTGCATTATTAATGCAGGTACTTTCTTAACCAAAGTAGAGACCTTACCACATATATAGACTTTCTGAACCTTTCAAAGGTTCCTGTGAACCATATTCATTGCATTTTAATTAGAAGCGTATGTTTAATTCAACAAATAGTTTAAAATGCATCAATTTATAAGAATGGGAATATACTGATTACACTTAAGATCTACTGCATATTGAACAAAACAATCTGAGGTGTCAATAGAGTTAATGTTACATTACTAAAGGTGCTTTAAACTGACTGACAGTGATTAAATCGGTAGAGGTCAACATGTCGTTCTGCTGCAAGGAGCTAGAAGCCATTTCTAAACTTCTGTCTGCGCTCCCGTTATTCGTCACATCTTGGCTTCACTGTGCATTTGCATAAACTTTTTTCTACTGACCTTTTTGTTCTGTTTTAAATCAGCAAGGTTGCTCTTCCTCATTACAGCTTCCTAGTCTATACCTCCTTATTTTGTATATAGCTTCTCTTTAGTATTCACAGCTGGCAGTGACAGGTTGGCAATGGAGATGTTGGGTAGCGTTGATGTTGTTTAATGATTATTCCGTTTTTTTATGTGCTTCCATAGATTTCTAAGAGGTTTATGCTTTATTATTATTAATATACCCTCTATTGTTGAAACCCTGGGGTTTTATATATGATGTGCAAACAGTTTAGCTTCTCTTAAAGGTAAGTATGCTGGCTTCCTGATGGTGTTTTAAGCAGCCTCATTTTGTGAAATTGCACCACTTTCTAATCTGAAAGCGTCAGGAGTGTTTGAGTATGTTCAGTCACAACACTGTTAATGTTTTATAGCTGTTTGAATATGCACTTGATGTTGCAGATGCTGTAAAAATGTTGCATTCTGTCAAGTTGGTGAATTGAAACTTTCAAAATCTCTTTAATACTTATATTCAAGTATTTCATTAGCTTAGTTTTTAGCATCGTGGGCATGCATTCGGTTTATGTTAATGCATATTTTATGTGATTTTTGATGTATGTTTAAATTAATAAGTCTAATTATTAAATTAATAAGTGAATATTTGGTCACCTCCGATTTAATACTTTCTTCCATCACGCAAATCTGTTATTTGCCTAAAATCATTGCTAATTATGAAAAAATGTAAAATGATAACAGGACATTTCATCACTGCAGCAAAGAAAATCATTTGAACAATATCCAATATAAAAAAAATATTTACTTGCATATTTAATTTGCATTTGCTCTGAAATGCTCCATTTTCAGTCATTAAGAGTTAATCTATTTAAAGTGTGCGTTTCATGCCGTTCTTATTGAACGCAAAGAAGTTTATTTTAACATTTTATGTACAATCGTTTAACAAACAGCAGCATTAAACTGCATATCTTCTACTGAAACATTTTAAAGCATGCAGAATGTCTCACAAAGATTCTGTGAACACAAATCATTTTAAATTATGAACTGATTAATTTCAAAAGAGTTCATGTGAATCGACCTTTAATGCAATTGAGGTTTGAATTAGAGAGCTTAACATCTTTATGCTGTCGTAGTTACGTCATTCCACAAACAGCCTACCGCTGCAGTCAAATAAAAACTATCTGCTATAAATGCTAAAAATCATAGCAATATACACAATACTTTACATAATATATATAACCAGCTCTAGCAGAAGTGCAGATGAGGTTGCAAGAATGATGCAGTTGAAGCTCAGACTCCCTTTCTGAATTAGAATCGAGCTCAAACTTGCACTTAGTTTAAATGCAATATACACACAGCATAAAACATGGCCGTGTGTAGGTTTTCAGGCATGAAAGTGTCTGCTCTGAGCCAGGGGGATGAAGCTGAGTTTTGAGATATTGTATAATTAAAAGCCCAAAATCAAGAACTGACTTCATGCATCCACTGAAAAAACACCCATTGATTAATAGTCAAAATTCAAATCAAAATTGGGAAAGGATAGTTGTTATTAAATGACTTAAATGAAAAGTGTGCTTTTAGAGTGTTTTTGTGGGCACTTTATACTCACATGTATCTTCATTGCTTTGTAGCTGTTGGGCGTTATATTAGTGAGGCAGGTGATGTATATATTGTAGTTTGTGTATTTCCAGGTGTGTGTGTGTGTTTATATAAGCTGTGATTTATGGGCTGTCCTTGTATCTCTCCCTTTCTTAGAGCCAGGGCTTCCTCGAGCAGCTCTCTCAGCTGACCCTTCTGGTGAGTAAATATATCTCCACCCAAAACAGAAACAATCTGACAGAAGGAGTTCTGCATAAAATAAAGTCTGAAAGTTTGAAATTCATTTGTTATATCCAGTTTTCATGACCTCTAACTCTTTTTTTTACATATATTTGGTATAAAGTTTGGTCTGCTGACTTTTTTCTTTTTGCATTTAGTTTATTTAAATAAACACCTAAAAATCGTGTGGAATTTTTTTAAATATTAAATTTCAACTGTCTCAATTTTGGGCGATTTTACACAATTTGTCTCGTCATTCGTACATATAGTAAAAAGACTTTAAAAAATATTTAGAAATGTATGCATTTACCATTTGAAAATGGTAAATGGTAAAAATTTGTCTAAATACATAGTACAGTGTTGTTTTATGCTTTATGCCTTGCATACCCAAATCATTCATAGGTTCATGAAATAAAAGTCAGATAAAATCAAAAATCTAAGTACACATGTCTGAATTCTTTTTTTTTTTTTATCCAGCTATAATGTCCTCTGTAAAATATTAATGATAGAAAAGAGAATAAAACTGGAGATAGAGTTTTATTTTTGCCAGCCTTTGCCACTTGTCGTTCTCAGTGCCTTGAGAATGAACCTCTTAATGTAGGTTCAAGCACATAAAATGAAGGATTTTACAAATTGGGTACTCAAAGTAAAGAAATCAGGGTTTTAAATGTCACCCAGAACACTAAATTACACTTGAAGGATGAGAATAGTCTGGAGAAATGACTAAGTTGTGAGATAAATGTGTGCTTTCATTGACAGCATCAGAGTTCCAGGAAGTGGAGGTTCACTTGCGCAGACAGAAGTCTGGTTTCGGCTTCAGAATCCTGGGCGGAGAGGAACCGGGACAGCCTGTGAGTCCGGAGGCTCAGGAGAAGGCTCGTACTCTAGGACTAACCACACGCTTCTCAAACCAGAGCTCACTGCCATTTGCTAACATAATAACGCATCTGTTCAACCGCTTTAGTTTCTGTACACAGCTTAAAGAAAGTCTGTAGTAACAGTGCTGTGCATGTACAGATCCTGATTGGTGCAATCATCGAGAAGAGCCCAGCAGATAAAGACGGGCGTCTCCGGCCAGGAGACGAGCTGATGTCAGTCGATGGGATCCCTGTGGCTGGAAAACCCCACCGTTACGTCATTGACCTAATGCATGGGGCGGCCCGGACTGGACAGGTTAAACTCACTGTACGACGAAGAATTCAGCCCACAGGTATGAAATGGTTTATGTTTATTTAATTTGTCTACCAACAAACAGTTTCCATCCGCCTATTTTATGTGCATTTGGGAATATTGCAATAAAAAAACATTGGATGGAAATGCCAAGGTGCGCATAAATTCTAGAAATGCTTCAAGAAATTCATCATATATAAAAATATTCAGTGGCTTCTCCGACTTGTCATAGGGATATTTAGTGCCAGTTTATTGGGAAGTGATGATTTTGTTCTCTTTGTTGCGTTGGATAAAAAAATGTTATTCACAAATATGTTATGCTATATTACAGTTTTCGCATAAGTTTAATTCAGATCTTTGGATGGAAACATAGCTATTGTTCAACAGTGAACATACTTTTTTTACATTTTTGGGTCAAAAGTGATCACTTTTGTCTTAAGAAGGCAAATTTTATTGGTATTCTAAATTACACTGAATATTGCAGCTTGACTGGAAATGACACGCAATCATAATATCAAAAGTTGTTTGGGGGGTGCTTTTCCTCACACAAGCAACATACCGAAACATGTGACTACGCATTTGTTAAATCTGAACAAATATGTAATATTTGATAACTTTATTAGGTTCACAATTGTTTGTCATGATTGACATGACACCATTTGAAAATCATTTTTGATTTTGATTGTCATACAATATATAATGAAATAAGTATTGCTTAAACCATCCTTTTTAGATATTTCAAAACATGATATTTTGTCTAAATGGATTTTTGTAGTTTAATATTAAAGGTCTGGGTTTAGGTCAAGAGTGAAGCAATAATGTGCAGATTTAACACATCTTGAAAAAATAACAGAAGTGAATTATTGTAGTACTATACAAAGTTTTTTCAGTTTAGTTTTAATATGGTGTTCATATATCAAAAGAGAAAAAATAAGAAGAATTTGTTTTAATAGTGATAGAACCTTTGGGCATAAATCACTCTGAAGCTGAAGAAACAACCTTTAAAGGCTAAAGCTTGTTTTTTCTTGACAGTTACAGCAATTATAGATTGTTGCAAAGTATATATTCTTGTCTTGTAAAGGAGGTGATGAAAGTGATTGAAGTAATGAAGCAGGTTCTGTTATACTGCTTATAATGTGTCCTCCGCCTCTCTCTCTCCTTCTCTCGTCCACTCTGTCTAATAATTCTTGGTGTAGCTGAGGCTCAGATTTTGTGCCCTCTCAAGCTCTACCTCCCTCATCCTTCCCGCTGTCTGACTCATCCTCTCAGTCTTATCTTTACTGGACAATCGTTTCTCCCCCTTTGCATCTCAGTGGAGCGGTTGAGGAAATGTCTGGCTGCTGGCTTTTTTGGCTTACTGTTTGATCACAGAAGGATCAGCTTTAGCCAAATCCTATACTATAGACTCTTTCTTTCTTTCTTTCTCACTCTCTCACACACACTTGTAGTTATCTTGGCTGATACCAGTTTCTACACCTAATAATAGTATTTAATGTACCTGTTAAAGAAGAAATCAGGGAAAGGTGATCGAAAAGAAATAAAACAATTGTTGAAAATGAATGAATATTAAAGTCTGAAGTGTTCTAGTAATATCCATAAGTGCTTAAGAAACGTTTATTAATAGCAATGTTGAAAACAAAACCCCCATTTTGAAATAACCCCCATATAGGATACCTGAATTCCGCCTGTAGCAGATCAATACAGGTGGAGCTGGGGAGGTGGAGGGTTTCTGAAGCGTACTACAACTGCTACAGTACAACAAGCACTAGCCAAGTATTTAAATGTTAAGCAACAAGCACAATGACTACTGATAACAAAAAGAACCAATCAGCTGCGCCATATGATAATGCTGTCGTTATGTCAGGTCGAGTTAGATCAGATTGCGCCATCTAGAGTTTAATGACCGAACTTTGGATTTAAAATGCTTTTGAAACATTATAAATGTCTGTAATTTTTAATCAGTTTAATGTCTTTGTAATATAAAAAAGCTACATTTCTCACCAAATCTTATCTTCAGGTGAACCCTGTCCAGAGAACGGTCGCAGTCCTGGATCGACCCAGCACAGTTCCCCCAGGAGTGACTTTAACTCCAGAATGTTCTGTAACAACTCTGCCCCCTCTCAAAACTCCGCCCCATCTACCACAGGCTCCTCCCCACCAGACAATGTAGCCAGTCAGAATCTGCAACCTAGTGATGTTACCATCAAGCGCAAAGAGAGTGAAGGATTCGGATTTGTTATCATCAGTTCTCTGAACAGGCCTGAAACCGCGGCTGCTGCTGGTAAGGAATCATTATTATACACTTTGCATGCTTCGACTTATTTTCAATCTGGGACGTTCCTTTACGGTAATAGCTTATTCAGGTTGGAAAAGGGTCATAGTGATTTTAAAAGTGCAGCATGTCCTCATAAACTGGTTTATTAATAATGGATGCACTTCTATTTGAGGGCTGAAGAGGCTAGTTACAATGTTCTAATGCAGCGCCCACACTCGTATATAAAAACAGATCCACTAACAGGAAAAGACAGAGTGCAGATAGAGAGCTCTCCCGATGTATTACGTAAAAAGTATTTGTGTGTGTGTGTTTTGTCAGCTGTGCCTCATAAGATCGGCCGGATCATTGAGGGAAGTCCAGCAGACCACTGTGGGAAGCTGAAGGTTGGAGATCGCATACTGGCCGTCAACAATCAGTCTATAGTCAACATGCCACATGCCGACATCGTCAAACTGATCAAGGATGCGGGACTCAGCGTCACACTCAGGATCATCCCTCAGGAGGGTGAGTTAAAGCCTGTGGAACGGTTTGAAAGGGATTCTTGCGCAAATATTGATTCTGCACTAATTCTGATACTGAAGCGGCTGCTTGTTATAGCCATTTTAATGTTACAAATCTTTTCTTTACCTCACTTCAATGTTCAGAGACAACTATAAGTAAACCATTTATTGGTTGACTCCCTTAACATTGCTCTGACATGTCAAATGGCTCAACCAAAAGTGTGAGTTTGGGCAGGACTGCCTGTTTTTCTGAACAAAGGAAGAGGGTGAGGCAGTGTCCTTTAAGGAGGACTGTAGCTTTAAGGAGCCCATGATTGTTTTTGAAAATTTTAAATGCTACTGTTTTTTTTTAATGGAAGTTTAAGATTGTTCTTGAAATGTCAGGGCTAAAATACTATTTAAAATGCTAATAAAAAGTCATACAGGTTTGTAATGAAATGAGGGTAAGTAAATGATAACAGGATTTTCGTTTTTGAGTGAACTATCCTTTTGAAATGCAAATTTGCCAAATGGTGTGACAGTATTTTAGCACAAGCCACCAGAAATCCACTTTAACTATTCATTAACTTTTTTGTGCAAGCATGCTTCCTTTCTCATAACAGACAGTACGAACAAACTGTACTCACGCTCTGTTTATTCTCTATTTTTCAGAGACGAACAGCACGCCTTCTGCAGGCAGCTCAGAGAAGCAGAGCCCTATGGCTCAGCCCAGTCCAGTTTGCCAACCCAGCACTGTGAACCAGACCGGTGCTGCACCTTCACCTAACTCCACCCTTCAACCCAACTCTGCACCTCAACACAGCTCCATAACGCAGCCAACTTCAGAAGCACAACCGAGCCCTGTCACTCAAACCAGCCCCGCCAATCAGCCCAGCTCAGTGATCCAACAGAACCCGCCCATCCAGCCCTCCGCAGTGCCAGTACAGATCTACAGCCATGACAGCAGGCAAGGCACCAAATTAATTACATTACATTATCTGTATATTTATATAATTTATATTATTTAGAAATATATTTAATATGTAAATATAAAATTTTCTTAAAGGCACAATATGTAAGTTTTCATCACTAGAGGTTGCATTTTCAAAATGCATTTTTTTGGGGGATTGTGGAGAGTGGAATCATGATCCATGATATCGAAATGCACAATAAACAACTACCATTTCCGCATTTTCCTATGTATGTTGCTGGATAGCACAGATATTGCATCTTTGATAGGCGACAATAAACAGGGATGGTTCATTATTTAAATTTGGAATTTCTTTGAATTTACAAATCCTAGAGAACTTTTGAGATAATGTAAGTACACAACTGCATGAAATATAAACACTGTGCAAGTGGTTTTTGGATATTTTATTACAAAAATCTTACATATTGCTCCTATACATGCACATTTTTGTATTTATATATGCATAATAAATATACACAGAACAGATACATATATTATGTGAACAAAAACCTTTATTTTGAATGCGATTAATCATTTGACAGCACTATTATGTTTTTGTTTTTTGCTAAAGATTACTGTTAATCACTATGAGCTGAAATATTGTACATCCCTAATTACTTGAATTGATCAATTCAAACTTGCTTTGGAATCAAGTTAAAACTCTACAAAAGTTGACTATTCATGGAGTGAATCTGAACCTCTCCGACTCACAGACTCTCACTATTAGGTTGTTGCGTAAAATCACTTATCTCTTACAGAACTGAATAATTTACCTACATGGCTCTTTAAAACAGTTTTTAATCATTTATATACCCTGCAGGGACCAATGATTTCACTTCCTCTCCATGCTCGCTCAAGTTTCAATATACACCCTAGAGCTCCTCAGGCTTTGCCATTTTCAACAGAACATTATCCTGCATTAAACTTTAAAATTCATTAGAGCGGTAGCTCCGTCAGTGGTAAGTCGGTTTTTACGGCATCTGCTGGAAAACAGACGTAAACAGAGTAAATATTATGAGAGAATCTCTTCATTCTTGTGTGTATATATTTTACAGCTTTTGTTGCTGATAAAAGTTACTGCTCTGAACTGACACATTTTTGCAAACAAGTGTGACAGGAAAGTGCCTTAAAAACACCATATAAGTAGCCCAGACAAATGGATTGCAAATATTCCAAATGTTTGCATATATTCAACATCACCAAATGCCATTGGTTCTGCTCTGATTGTTCAGTTACAGGTCAGAGGTAAAAGCAAGACAGGATGTAAAACCCGATATTCGGCAGCCATTCACTGATTACCGCCAACCCCCAGTGGACTACCGACACCCTCCCGTAGCAGATTACAGACAGCCACCAACGCTTGATTACAGACACCCCCCACTGCTGGACTACAGGCAGCTGTCCACTGACCCTCGCACCTTCCCCTTACCGGACTACAGGATGCCACAGGTAGCTCTGCTGCCACTCTGTATTCGCTCAAACTCTGCAGTAGAAATGCCCACTGATATCATAATTCATCACTGACAGTATTTATTATGCATGTCCATAAAATGTCCATAATGTTTGTGTGCTTGTAGGATTTTGATTTCTTCACGGTTGAGCTGGAAAAGGGTATGAAAGGTTTTGGCTTTAGTATCCGTGGAGGTCGCGAGTATAAGATGGATCTGTTCGTTCTGCGACTGGCTGAAGATGGACCAGCAATACGCAATGGAAGAATGAGGGTGAGATCTATCTATCTATTGTCCATCTGCCATCTGTCTGTCCATTCATCCATCTATCATCTATCTCATTGTCTGTCAGTCCGTTAGTTCATCGACCTATTCGTCCATCCATTCATAATCTGTCTTTCTATTTACCTGTCCCCCCGTCCATCCATCCATCATCTATCTGTTGGATGGATGGACCAATCTGTCTATGGATGGATCCATCATTTGTCTGTCTTTTTAACTGTCTTTCTGTCCATCCATCATCTGTCTGCCTGTCTTTCTGTCTGTCTATCCATCCATCCATCCATCCATCATCTATCTGTCTTCCTGTCCTTCTATCTGTCTATCCATCATGTGTCTGTCTTTTTAACTGTCTTTCTGTCCATCCATCCATCATCTGTCTGCCTGTCCTTTCCATCCGCCCATTCTTCCATCCATCTTTTCATTAATCCATCCATTATCTGTCTGTCATTCTTCGTTTGTCTGTCTATTCATTGATCTGTCCATCCATCATCTGCGTGTCTATCTCTATGTCTGCTGGTCTGCCTATTCCTTGATTTATCCATCCATCCATCCATCCATCCATCATCTATCTGTCTTGGTGTCTGTCCTCCATCCATGTAAAAGACTCTTAGGATAAAGCTGATTTGTAGGGGGAACTTCTCAATGGAATGTCAAATAAACAACTTAAGGAAAAATCCATTTACAAATTTAATTTCACCAATGCCATTACATAATTCATTAACTTCTTTCCATAGATGTATCTGACTTTTGAACCTAAATATACAAATAAATAAACAAAAATAAGTTAAACAATCAGTGATGCTGACTGCTGCTCTAAAGCAACCCTTCTTAAAGGCCTCTAATTTTTTCATTCATTCATCTATTTGTTAGTCAGTCTATCCATCCATCCATAATCTGTCTGTCTTTCTGCCTATCCTTTTATCCATACATTCATCTATCATCATCTGTTTGTCTGTCTGTCTCTAATGTCTATTGGTCTGCCTGTTCATCGATCAACCTATACATCCTCCATCCATCCATCCATCCATCCATCCATCCATCCATCCATCCATCCATCCATCCATCCATCCATCCATCCCTCCAT
>JAUYWG010000034.1:12162716-12178549 GCA_034779775.1 Enteromius afrohamiltoni | reverse complement strand
TCCATCCATCCATCCATCCATCCATCATCTGTCCATCCATCCATCCATCCATCCATCCATCCATCCATCCATCCATCATCCATCTATCATCTGTCTGTTTGTCCATCCATCTATCCATCATCTGTCTGTCTGTCTGTCTGTCCATCCATCCATCCATCCATCCATCCATCCATCCATCCATCCATCCATCCATCATCTGTCTGTCTGTCCATCCATCATCATCTGTCTGTCTGTCCATCCATCCATCCATCCATCCATCATCTGTCTGTCTGTCCATCCATCATCATCTGTCTGTCTGTCTATCCATCCATCATCTGTCTTTCAGTGTGTCTGTCTTCCTGTCCTTCTGTCTATCCGTCCATCCATCATCTATCTCTGTTTGTTTGTCTATCTATCCATACACCCATCTATCCTGTTCTGTTGCTTGTTCAGCTCATATCCGTAATGAAGCTGTCATAGCTAATATGAATAAAACAGTCCCCGTAGGGTATTCTACTTCTCAGTACAGCCTTTCATATTTAGTCCATTACCTGCAGATCACACACAGTGACCATTCCCTTCCATTCAATAGTGGCTTCTTCTGGGGCGTGAATATATCCAGAGCACAAAATGCCTTTTGACTCTATAATTAGTTTGTGGTGGAACAGACCCGTGGTATTTAAAAAGTCCATTAAGCATGAAGTCATACAGCCCCCAGCAGACACTACCGCTGCTGCTGTAAATTTCCACACATTCCCTCTAGATACACCAAAAACACAAGAGTAGCTACGATACTTTTACTAACACTCTCCACCCCAGAGGTCAGAGGAACCGGCTCCAGACATAGCGTAGGAACAAAAAAAACGAGACACTCCTTGTCAGTAACGAGAGAGTTGAGGGTCGTACTGCTCTCTGCCCCTCATTCAAACAAGATCTTAATGAGTCATAAAAAACTTGCCGCCCACCACTGGCAGTGACCTGCCCAGACTTCCACATTATCCAGACCATTTGAGAGGAATTCTCCATTTGTTACTATAATTGGCTCATTCTTTTTCCCGAGCCCCTGGCCAATTACTCCACAGACACAAGTTCAATGCACCTACATGCTCTGTATTCACTTTTCCTGTTTTAGTGGTGCCAGTATTTTCATAATTATGCAACCGTTGTCTGTATTATTTATTTGTGTGTTGAGAAAGAATTTGATATTATTTATTAAGCATTTGGAAACTGATTTACTATTTTTTTACAGCCATATTTTCCTCTGATAACCAAGATGCAGAATTAATGCTCAGTATTTTTTTTTAATTTTATGTTTTATATGTATGTATATGTATTATATGTTTATAATATAATATGTTTTCTTTCACAATAGAAACTATTATTAGTCTACCGCAACAAAAACACGGCATGAATTGTTATATAAAATTAAGAAAGAGCTCAACAGAAAGTAATAACTTTATTTCAACTTATTTTAACATCACACTTTTGTGCAAGACACTGAAAAAGCAGTAAACCCCCCAAAAAAAGTGTTTGTTCAATGGGACAACAACAAACTAGCCTTTTTATTGCACAAAACTATATTAGCCCACACACACACACATAATTGAGACCTACAGATTATGCATAATAACAGGAATATTGCTCTCAGCAAATGATATGACAGTCTGACAGTAATTTTCTTGAAATGTATAGTTAAAGGTGATGGATTCGCTACACAAGTGGCTTTTGATGGCTGTGCTTTAATGAAGATGAATTTAGAGACGCATTCTAGCAGATTCTGCTGCTAGAAATAGTAAGATAAAACAAATGAGGAAAAAACATTGGTTGGTGGGCAACTAATTGTAATAATATTGATCATACCGGCTTCCTTTGTATCAAAGAAGGGCAATTAACCAGTCCCTCATTATCCTCAATAGTCATACACCTTCCTCACAGTTGATGAGGAACCTTTTACCCATGATTCTTTCCTCCAGCTATGTTAATTCTGAAATTAATTAGTACTCTATCTCATTCATGACTTCTAATGCTGATTAGCGCTTAACCGAAACAGCTGACATGAGTTATGGACCTCTATTGATCCTACTGAATAATTATCCTCAATAAATGAAATCATATTAATTTTATCATTAAAACCAGAGAGGGTGCAATTCAAAGCTGTCAGAAAATAATTACTGCTGTTCTCTCACATCTGTCTTCGGTATCTGAGATCTGGAGTGTAGGCTGTTTGTTCAGAATGGATTTCCTATCCAAAACACTTTTTCAAATCGTGTTTTTGTCTGTTTTTCAGGTTGGTGATCAGATCATTGAAATAAATGGGGAGAGCACGAGGGATATGACCCACGCCCGGGCCATTGAGCTCATCAAATCGGGTGGCCGTCGAGTTCGCCTGCTGCTCAAGAGAGGCACAGGGCAGGTCCCTGAATATGGTAGGTCTACACAGGCAGTCTGAACACGTTACTGCTCGCAAATGTCTACAGTATTAGCTGACTTAGTTTACAGGGCCTCAAGAGATGGAGTAACCATCCGTTTGTCTCATTACAAGACAGATCTTTGGAGGAGGTGATATTTTATTGGGTAATGTATATAGAAATGTGTAATATAGCAGATTGGCAGAAGATGACAGCATACATTTAGAAATAAGTTGTTAAATAAGTTATTCACACCAGTAGGACAATGTGTGCAGTTGACAGGTTTTATTTTTATATTAATATTCTGCTTCTCAGTGGGAATATCCAGTAAATCATTTTAAAAAAAGGTCACTCTCAGTAACAGGTTTTCACAATTGCTTAAGCTCATTTTTTGGAACAGTCCTAAAGTGGTCATAAACTGCCTTTGTTTTTGTATTTTTTACTGTTATCTAAGGTCCACTTATAATGTTATAGATTAGAAGACACATATTTCATGTTAAACAGGATGTTTTTAAAAGTCATTGCTTAAAATAACGCTGTCCTGAAGTGTTAACAATTTTATTTAGGCTATGAACCTGTAATTTAGACCTGTATACCATAGTAGACCTGTTTGTAAAAGAAAGTTTTAAAATATTTTCAATGAGAACTAGCCTAAGCTAATAGCCTAATATTTTATTACCCAGTAAAGTGTTCAATAATTTGAACTTACGGTTCATGAATGGAGCCAAGCAATTGAGAAGAACCATTCTCTTATACACTAATATTTAATAACTCTTAAATTTTCCTGCTAACACAACACTTCTTTAACATAACTGTTACAGCATGCTCTTTGTATTAATGCACATATAGCTAGTCTAATTCTCAGTAAATAATTCTCACTTCTGTTCTCGATTTTCCTCACTGAATCCTATCTCAGCACTGATCTTAATGCTATCTTGGCCTGCGGCTACTGTTCTAACCCTAATGATTGGTCTAGGTTGTTACTTCACCTCTTATAGGAATGGTACCTTCCAGTCTCTCCATGTGCATGAAAAGTGACAACCATGGCTCCCCCTATTTCTTCCTAATGGGCCATCCTAAAGACACGGTTTGTAACAGAGTGCATGCGTTCTAACACCAGTCATCATTCTTTCTTGGAGTGCTGTGGTTTGGATTGATTTAATTTCAATGTATATTAAATATTTGTATACATTATAGCACATAAACACTAGTTGTTAACCTTGTGTATTTTGTATCTGAATTTGTATTTGACACAACATGAGGTCGTATTTATTTTTTTAATGTGCTAAAATTTCAAATGAAAATTTTGGACTTAGTGTGCAATGACCTCTAGTCTTACTTTTGATATTCAGACATTATACACACGTAGTGTCTGTAACACAAGCACAATAATCTTCATTCTGATGTCACAAGGGTTGTGAAAGAAGGGTTACAATGCATAATTAAAATTTCAGTGTACATTTTTGAGCAATGACTTCAATCATTTAACTGATTCTTTGAAGCAAACATATCCACTTAAAATTTCGAAGTTTATTGCCATTTTAATGAAGTTTAAATCAGAGATCCTATTAAATGATCTCTGCATTGGTTCTCTCATATTCAAGAGAAACAGTAGATCTACCCCTAGACGAACGTACACTATTAGCATTCTTATAACTGACTCTCCATTGTGATGAAGACTTAACTTCTATGAGCTCATAACAGCCATTGAAACAACCCTATGCGCACTTGCCTTTGAATTCTGCTCACACTTGGCCATCTCTTCTCACGCATTTAGTATCCCACTGAGACCTCAATGGCGCCACAAAAACCTTGCTGAAATACAGTCATCAGGGGATGGTTTTGTCAGCCTCTCTGGTTCTATATTCCATACCTGTCTTCTATTTCACAGTGAAAACCCCTTTATGGGCTTGGATTCATCTTTTTCCTCTATAGTCCAGTGATTTTTGCTACACTTGGGCCGTATAAACAAGAGAAATTTACCCCAGTAGAGAACGAAACAGCTTGCGCAGAGACACAATGATATGTAATTGTTTACACTTGCCATATTTTCCTGTATTTTAAGCTTAATGATAAAGAGATGCTGTTGTAAGTGTTTGTTTTCTTGTGTTGAAAAGAATTCCCAGCCAGTTCGCTTGTTAGCGCACATTAAAATGGCCGCCTGGGTGCATATGTGCTTTGTAGGTTGGCAGAAAGCTGAGCAGTCCTCGTGGATCCTGTGATATAAGAGGAGACAGGTAGGATTAGGGATGTATAATGAGAATATTAAGGTTGGTGACCCTCTTTCAGTTTGGGTTGTGAGTGTGTTGGCAAAATATGCTATTGTGTATTGGGAGTCTAAGGAGAGGAAGAGCGGAGATGTCACTCCAAGACAAGCATCTTAGTGTGAAGTGATGTGTGTGTGTGTATGTGGAGGTTGGGTGGATAGCATAAGAAGCCCATGGGAGAACCTGATTATTCCACATCCAGTAGACGCACATGAAACTAGCTCACTGGCTGAAAACTGTTTTATTTCCTGTCAGAAATCGGGGTATGCAAACAATATAAAATGTATCTCCTTACAAGAAAAGTACTGTGGCATTTCCATGATGCACAGTTGGTAAAGGACCAAAGTATAATACCATAGTACTGGAGTTACATGGTACTCCAACAAACTGTACTCTAAAGATACTTTGTATAATTATCACAATACAGATACTATTCTACATGGAACATTGTAGAAAAAGCCATGGTAATATCACTGTACTTTTTTGTTAGTATGATTTGTTTTTATTTCTTGAGGGGTTTTTTTGAGGGGGGGGGGGGGGGGTTCCCCAAACACGTTCAGTGCAAATTCCACCACTCATACAATTCTAATGATTTCACTGGTCATATAACTCATAGTGCTGATTGCTTACACGACATTCAAAGAATTATTAACCCCTAAAGAAAAGACTATAGAATAATGAAGACGTGTATCTCGTATAGTTTTGAATGGGGAAAAACACAACTCTCAGTGTGACCTCTCTGTCAACAAAGTCCTGCCTTTTGAGGAAAAAATCGGTAAAGTAAGTATGTCACTGCAGCTGCGTTAGAAGTTACGGTTGATATAGAAACATCATCGTCATTCATGATTCATGATTTCAAATAATCTTGGTGAACTGTTCTGGAGAATGTTATGTTTCCCCATTCAAATAGCTGCACTTACATGCAGCGAGAGGCATTTCAAAGATGACCACTGAGTGACATGACTTGCCTTAAAGCACACCTACTGTAAACCTACCCTCATTTTAGCATCTGTATTTTGATAGACAACACTACTGTTTGTCACTGAACCCATTACTGTTTGAACTGAATCCATGAAGTTTTAATTTTTCACATGAAGGGACTGCATGATTGAGTTAACAGATGAAATTAGCTTGCAGGTTAAGGTTTGCACAGAATTGGTTTGGGGACTGTGTGGTTCATGTGCATTAGATAGTACAGTAATTTTTTGCCGGTGTTAGCTTTGGTTCCACTAATCTTACTTTAGTGTGTTTCCAGTTGTGCTTCTTTCTGTTTTGGTTTAAATGTTTGGTTGTAACTGTTCCATGTTTCCCCAGCAGATAGTCCCGCCCCCTGGGATGCTCACACTACAGCCGCCCCAAGTCTGTCGGAAGTAGCACCACCCATCGAGAGCTTATCTAATTCATCAGCTTCTTCTCATGTGAACCCACCTCATACATCGTCCTTGGAAGCAGCAGGTCCAGACTGTTCCCAGGGTCCTAAAGGCCCAGAGACTAGTGCTCTGGAGCATGGCAGTGTGGGGAAGAGGTCAGCCCTGGCAGGTGGAGTTGGGGTTGGGACCAAGCAGAGGGAGGGTAGCAGGACCAACCATCGCTCCAGTGGAGGGAAGAGTCAGCAACAATACCTTGATGAACTTGCGGGAGAGCCCAAATTCCACAAAGGCAGCCGGGCAAAGTGCAAGGAGCGCAGGAGGGAGTGGAGCAACACACCATCTCGAAAGCGAGACCCGCCCAAAACTTCTCCAAATGACACCAACATGAATGGGGGAAATGGATGCCTGGATGGTAGCAACAACCAACAAGGAGCTCTGGTTCCATTCAAAGCCCTGCCAAAGGAACCAGAGAAAGGGCAAATAAGCCAAGAGAGTTGTCCCAGCCACAACTCCAAGACCAGCAGCATTGCATCATCAGGCAGGAAGGCCACAGTATCCCCAGGGCCCTGGAAGATCCCTGGTTCAGACAAGCTACCCAGTACCCTGCGCTCAGCCACCTCCACCATCAGCAGATAACATCTCATCACAATCTCAGACCCAAGTTTAGACCTTACTTTTGGCCAAATTTTGGACCAACCCTTGGCTATGATCCGCCTTGTTTTGGGACTGGTTGAGCTTGGGCTCTTTTTGATTGCTTTTTTTACTGGCTTGCTCTACTTTAAAGAGATCGGTTTTAACCTTGACTAGGCACCACCTTCCCACAGTCCTCACTAAAGTACTTTCCATGCATTTCTAGACAGAGCATTTTTTATTTATATTTTATTCTAAGTTATTTTAACAGATACGACACCCACCACCTTAAAAACTGGAAGCATTCACTCCAAAAATGGAACCACGGTAGAATGAGTGATGCATGTAGCGTGCAAAAAAAGATTCCCAGACTTGTTTGAACTTTGGGGGGGGAAAGCACTCAAGACTCAGAGATGTACATGCATAGAGAACCACTTACTGAGTCTGAACCACCTCTGGTGGCTACAGCGATTTTTATACACTTTCATTAAAAAATGAAGAATACTGAAGGAGTTGCCTGACATACAGTTTTTGTGTATTTGAAGAGTGAATATGATTAAAAAGATCCTATATGAGCAGACACTTGACTATGAACTCTGCCTTAAAGACTGACCTGCAGATGTCTGTATAAGGGTCGGAAAAATCAATATAGAAATAGATATATTATATGACTACATATATGTGAGACATATTGTAAATATGGTCTTTACACACCATTGTGAGCCCATACTGGAGTACTGAGATCATACACAGTGTAAATTAGAAAAGTGTAATCTAGAATTCATTCCTACTCCACTTTAAGGTGTGTTCCCACTGACAGCGATATAAACTTGAGTAGTTGCTAATAGGTGTTCCTACTGAACTTCAATACAGTTCAGGAAACAGATCACATGACCTTCACTGTCTACACTGACATTGGTAGTTGCAGCCTCAAGTTGTGTCTCTTAAAATCGCACACTCTTACTGATGATTTATGACTACCAATTCCTGCAAATCGCTGTCAGTGTGAGTACCCAGTTTCTGAAGGAGCCAAAGGGCTTTGACCTTCTCTCAATCTATTCTACCTTTATGTGAGTACGTGAACAAAGCAATTTGAGTTCTGGATGGTTTCGATGAAATGGTTTGATTAGGGCAGAGTGCCTTATGCCAGGGGTGTCCAATCTTGCTCGTGGAGGGCCACAGTCCTGTAGAGCAGTGGTTTTCAATCCTGTTCCTCGGGACCCACTGCTCTGCACATTTTGCATGTCTCCCTTATCTGACATACTCATTTGAGTTCATGGAGCTCTTTCTTAATGAGCTGATGATCTGAATCAGGTGTTTAAATTAGGGAGACATACAAAACCTGCAGAGCGGTGGGTCCTCAGGAACAAGTTTGAAAACCACTGCTGTAGAGCTTAGCTCCAGTACTAATTCTACACACCTGAACCAGCTAATCAATGTCTTTAGGATTACTAGAAACATCCAAGCAAGTGTGTTGTGGCAGGTTGGGATAAACTCTACAGAACATTGGCCCTTCAGGAGCAGGAGTGGACATCCCTGCCTTATGCTGAACACGTGATGCTTTATTTGAGCTCTCAATCCTAGGCAATGACATCAAGACAAAGAAAAACGTAGGCTGCTATGAATTCATTGGACTACTTGTTCCGTAGAAACTGTGCAAAAGTAATGCCAGATCTGAATCAGTATGTCGTTACATCCCTGTCTCTGAATGCTGATTGGTGTCTAGAGAGACCGGTTTATGTGCACAGTATAGATATACCAATATAAAATTCAAAGATATTTTCATACATAGAAATAGAGGTGAGATTCTTCTAAAAGAAGTGCAGATATTATTAATGATATCTTTGGCAGGAGTTCAAATGTTTGAGCACTTTGTCTTTAAGTAGACATGTATAGATATGAAATGCAGTACTGGAAAGAGTATATGCTGTGCATCCGTGATATTCACTGCATACATTAATTCTCAAAATCCTGCTATGAAACTATGTTTATTGGCATATTCCTATAAAAGGTTGTGTGTTGGTATGTCTCTAGTTCACATGATTCATGTCAACACTCTACACAAGCACCATGCTTGTTGTGAAAACATTGTGCTTGTTGCACCCTTCACAAAAGGGTGATTTTAGCTTGCTAAGAGCAAATTATGGAAGTTCATGAAAAGAGGTAATGTATGCTATTGTGTCATGCATTATTTAATTTTTTATCTCAGAATGTCATTATCCTTCTTGTGCTGCATTCAGATGTATATTCATAGACACAGTCTATCAGCCTCTACTAGCTAGTATGCTAAGATGTTAGCTTGCTTGCTAATCGAAGGCTAATTGAAGGTTGCAGCTTATGTAATTTCTTTGATATTTATTTGGTTATGCATTGAAGTAATTGAGATCCAAGTCCAAACTTTAGGTTCAGATGTTATACATCTGTGTGCCACACCCTCTACAAAAATTAACCACGATTTTGCAACCGATAAAGTTAAACCATGGTAACCATGTGGTTTTGCTAAAGTTTAACCATGCTATTTTAGTCAAATTCTGGTTATACAAATTGTAATCAGTTTACCAAAAACTACAATTTTACTATAATAAAACCATGGTTAATTTTTGTAAGAAATGGCAAGGTGGCTAAAGGCCCATTCCCACCAAGGATGATAATGATGGTAACTATAAAGTTGTAATAATCATTTTAATTAATTATTAGGGAAATCACTTTCAGAACTATTTTTTTTTCCCAGCTGAAGAAACTGAGTTGTCATCTGCTGTTGAAACATAACGGCGTTGTTCACTTATAAGAAACACAATGTTGTTGTGCATTGACATGGATGCTTAGTTATCAATTTTAGTTATTGTTCTTGGCGTGGACCTCATACCTCTAACTTGATTCTTTGCACCATTGAATTGAATGGATTGGGGAACATTGATGCGATTAATGTAGCCAACTGGAATGTTAAGCTGTAATGGGACAAACTTTTCGTTAACGTCTGGGATTATTACTCTGTGTTGTTGTTTTTTTTCTTTTATAATTCACTGTTTTATGAGTTCTGTTGTCAATAATAAATGCACCATTTCACTTGAAGGTGAAACAGGTCATTTCTGTGCAACTAGTAGCATCCAACTGTATTTTTGGGCTGACAAAAAAATATGGTCTCAACCAATTGTTCATGATTTTATACTGAGTTTATAACCAATAGTGACACATCTACACACTTTAAAGAAAAAAATGACAACAAACAAGACCCCAGTGGAGCTTCATTGTGTATTAATCCTGCAATACTGTCAAAAATGTTGTACAATTATTCACATCTTTTGTCATTTTCTTTTCACTTTAATTAATGTATACATGTCAATTCGAAGTGAAAAGGACCCCAGACAAGACCTCATCCATTGTCATAATATTGTCTCTATTATATTCATCTCCTACAGAAATAAAGCAATGACGGGTTCCACTGACGCTCTTTGACAACTGTTGCAGATGACAAGGAGAGCCGACATGATCTAGTCATTACAAGATAGTGCTAACATTTCCCTGATAAAGACAAATTAATTGAAGCAATCCAAAAATGAATGTGCCTCTGTGGCTATTCCATTCCAAGCGGTACATCCTTCGAAATCCCAGACAGACAATGACATTGTCAAAGCAAATGGGGTTTTTTTGTAGAGTACCAGCAAAGATTCTGTGTGAATATGAATGAGTTAGATCACTACAAATGCTATGATTTGAATTAAATAAAAAAAAAAAATTGGAGTAAGAAACAAGGCATCCTAATACCAGAAACAATACTCTATGCAAGTATGCAAATGGCGTAACAAGTTTAATGCATTTCATTGTACATCTATTTTTCAGTAGTATATCGCTAACAAACCTCCGTACTCAAGGGGGCGACAGAGTTACCTTCAAATGTCTTTCTTATTGTGTTGTAAAGGTGCTAATTGTTTTGGGTAAAATGTATTTACTTCGATAGATATCTACGCATTCCAAATTTAGCGTGAGGGCAAAAAATGTAAGCATTTTGACTTCAGGGTTATATGGAAGCCCGTTCTGCCACTGAATTAATTTTTGACTTTTTATTCTGCGTTTTTTTTCTCAGAATTGTGAGATATAAACTCACAATTCCAAGTTATAAAGTCGGAATTTTAAGATATAAAGTTTCAATTCTGAGTTATATAAGTCAACACTGAGTTATAAGTGTTATATCTCGGACATTCTTCGGAATATAGCATATAATTGACATAAAGTCACAAATCTGAATTTTTTTTCTTAGAATTGTGAGATTCGATTAAATTCACAATTTCGAGTTATAAAGTCAGAATTGCGAGATATAAAATCACAATATGAGAAAAAAGCCAGAATTGCATGCCATAAAGTTGCGACTTCATATATCGCAAGTCTGACCTTTTTTCTCGTAATTGCGGCGTTATATCAGAATTGTGAGATATAAACTTGCAATTGCGAGTTATCAGGTCCAATTTTGATTATGTTCTCAGAATTGTGACTTTAAATCTTGCAATTCTGACTTTATAACTCACAATTGCAAGGTTATATCTCACAAATTTGTATCATGCAATTCTGCAAAAAAAAGTCTGAATTGTGAGATAAAAAGTCACAATAACCTTTTATTTTTTTATTCAGTGACGGAATCGGACTTCCATAGATTCAAGTTAGTATGCTCGGTTTGAAAGTGTTTTCTATGTTGTACTTTATAAAGCTGTACTTTATCCACCATTTTCCTTAAAGCTTAAGGGTGAGCCTTCCTGGTTATCTTTACGCTTTGGGTAGATAACGAGGATAATAAAAACGTGCAATAAGCGGTAAGACTGTTTGCACTACAGACCAATGTGTTCATAATTAAAATAACATAAGACAGCAATTTTCAATATCAAGCAGCAAAACAAACTGTTTTGTACAGTTAAACATAGCTGAACGCAGATGAGACCGGGAGCTTAACCCATAGAATTCACATATGGCGGCGCCTGTTTTTACATCGCTACTAGTGGCAACTAACCCTTTAGTCTTTGAGCGTTGGTTAAAGACTTTTCAAAATTATAGCTTCATTACAAAAGCTGGCCCTTGAAAAGAACACTGATGCTAAATTATGCTAAGAACACATTAAGAATGCGATCATGAATATCATCGAACATCACATTTTGCAACTCAACAACAAGAAAACGTTGATTAACTTGTGTAGTTAGCAGCATTTGCGTTCATGTACTTGTTTAGGCTATGTTTCTGGCCTTGGGGTTTCTTTTTCTTTGTCATTTTGTAGAGTAGCGAGAGAGGACAATGGCAATGCTTTCACACTGCTTTTCCACCGGTTTTGTCTTGAGTTTGCCAAATGCTGAAGAGACGTTACCTACATGATAAATAACATCATTTAAAATGAGATGATTTATCGGTAAAGCCATGGAGGCAACGCAATGCCCAAAAGGTGCTCTGTATCACTGTGTAGAACTGAAAGAACAGCGTGGTTCATCCTGTACAGCTAAAAACTATAAATATGACACTATGTACTATGACCTAGTCACAAAAACTGTAAGTGAGCTATTTTTATGAAATGCAACTCAATGGATATATACTTACTTTTGCAGAGCTCTTGTTTACTGTATGATATTTACTGAAATACTGTCAAATAAAACCTTGACATGGTGTAAAGTATTCAAAGTAAAATGCAAGTGTTTTGTGATTGTTTTACTTAATTGCCAGTCTACACCGATTTCCTCCTGCGCGATTAACTGTGTGATTATGCAACCGGTGGTTAAAGGGTCTTTGTCTGAAAGGAGATGCTGGGTAATAGTGACATAATTACACGTTTGTTGAAAAAAAAAACTTTACATGCTGAACTTTGATCACTGTGCAAAACATTACATGATATTTAATGCAGTTCTTTGCCATACCGTTTTGTTTTAGGGTTTATGGCTATATCCACTTTATTTTTCCTGTAAGAGCAATTGCTTAGATGTTATCCATCCCATCTGCTTCTATTTATTTTTAGCTTTCAAAAACAGCTTGTTTCTTGTTATTGTAAACTGATGTGTTACCATATCATTTTAATGTATTATCCTAATTACAGTATGAGCATGCATATATTAGTTTGGAGTTCAAATATTTTTACCGTTAACTGCATGTTGTTATCCTTCTGGTTATTTCTCTGCAGCTGGCAATCAACCGGAAAAGTTCACATATTCGCAGAAAACGGTTTACTACCGCATTGAAAAATAAGGTGGATACCTGCAATTTATTTCTCTGACGGCAAACCAGAATATCAGTATTCATTGCTTCGTTAATACAATAAATCATTCAAAAAAGTAGATCTTTTGTATTTTTATGTTTTTACTGTCACTTTTGATCAATTTAGTAGGGAAGTCTGTTTTCCCCACTCAATTTTTCCTCAGAATTCTGCCTTTTTTTCTCAGAATTCTCAGACATAAACTTTAAACTGTGAGTTACAAATGCAAAATTGCAAGAAACAAACAAATAGACTTTTTTCTAGGAATTGTGAGTTTATACCTCAACTTTCTGACTTTATCAGACGCAAATTGCAAGTTGTTATAACAGAATTGTGAGATATAAACTCAAAATTCTCAAAACGTATCAGTCTTTTCCCCTCTCAAAATCTGACTTTATAGCCCACAGTTGCAAATATATAATTCACAAAAGGAAAAAAGGAAGAATGCAAGGAAAAGAAAGAATGGAAGATTTAAAATGCAAGAAAAAAGTCAGAATTATGAGGTTTTTATCTCACAATTCTAAGAAAAAAAAGTTGGAATGGTCACAATTACTTTTTTAATTTTACCTTTTCTATTCAGTGATAGAAAGGGGCTTCCATAATTCAATGCACTCATGCTGAATAAACTTTGTTTGAAATAAAGCAAGAAAAAGTGATAATTCAGCTGAAAAATCTTTGGAATTATTGTGCTGAGGCATATATTCTTGTTGAAAGCATGAGCAAATGTCAGTGTCTTGGTGGGAAGGCCTTTAGATCTCACAAAAGCATTCCAGTGGAACTGTGGACTTTGCAAGCTAAGAGTTTTTTCTTTTTAAGTTTCACATCTCAAAGTGAAGTCCTTACATTCTGCTACAGAGCTTTCTCTTACAACCCAAAATTCTTTAGTCCTGCTGACTAGCTGTACTAAGAAAGAAAATACAATTGTACTTCCTCTGGCAAAGGCCGTATTTAAACAGACTTGGTTTGGCACTGTCTTTTCGGTTAAATGTTTCTGAAAAGGTTCCAGGTTTTTACAACAAGCTTCGTTTTTGAGTCAATCCATTATCCTTGTGTTCAGTATATTTGGTCATAACAGTCTTTGAGGTATGTGCCTGCAGAAATTGGCTTAAAATCACCACAGAATATTCACAGAATCATGTTACAACTAACCCCTGCTATTCTCATAAAGTAGGCTACTGATGTGAGAAATAATGACTTGGCATTAGTATAGACATTCATAACTACGTGACATTTGTACGGAGAACCCGTTAAATAGCCACCCAATACCACTCGTGAGACGTGACATTTCAATTCATAAATTAAAAACTAATCCCGTCATACATTTGTTATGTCACGTGCCACTAATGTAATAGATACAAGTTGAATTGGATTAGGCTGTAAAATCATTTTGAATTATATTAATGCAATATAATCATGACAAGATTAAATGTTATCTTAATATTGCAATATGAATTTCAATGGATTATTATGTGACGCAATAAAAAGCACATTGCGATGCAAGTGATTCCTTCAATAGCCAGTAGGTGGCAGTACCTGACTGAGGGTGGCCGTTTATAATCACTCGTTCTTCCGCGCCGGTAGGGGGCAGTGTGACGCAATGATGCTCGCAGCTCAGAAGTAGAGCGAGCTTCAGAAGTGAAAGGCGCAAAATCCCGTGTGCTAGCATCATTGGCTAGCAGTTGTGATTTAAAAGACAACATGGACTGGTAAATCTTACGTTTATTATGCGGTTATTGTTGAATGAACAATATTTGACTATTTTGGCTACTCTGCTTGCTTCGTAATTTACGTTATCGTGAGAACGGCTCCACATGGCAGTTGACGCTGTCAGTACGTAACGTTACAATAACACACGAGAGAAAATAAAATATAGATTTTGATTGACCATTAACTGCTGAACATATGCAACTTTAGTGTTATTTTAAGTAAATACAGCACTGACGGGGCTTTAATATTGTTTAACAAGTACTTTAGCTGCGTTTTGACAGTGCATAGCTAACTGTTAATGTTATTTGTTATATCAGTGTATTTTACTGTGTGTTCGTTTAGTTTGTGTGTGTGTGTGTGTGTGTGTGTGTGTACGAAAGTGTGTGAATATACAGTGGTCAATCTAAGGACAGAAGAAACAATGTTCAACTGTATTTGTGAGCATGTGGCATAAATAACCTAATGTTATATTATAGATGATGATGATGATGATGATGTAGTTGTGGTGCTTGTATTTTGCGCAGGAATCAGACCTGGTTGAGTCCAGTGGTTCGGGACGATGAGGTGACCCGTGCTGCCCGCAGAAAGAGTTCACACAAAAAAGTTGCATGTATCCTTTCCAAAATCATAACCATAGTCAGCTAAAGTTATGTTTGTTGACATAGCACTTTGCTATGCAGATAGTTTCAAAGCATCGTCAGTGGGACGAAATGCATCCGTCTTCAATTTTAGCAATAAGCAGCTCTACATAATAATGCCATTATTTAGCTTAAGGCTTATTTCACTTCAGTGAGTGTTAACATTTCGAAGGTTAGTGATTATAAAACGAAAAGCTGCTCTACAGAAGACATTCGTGTTGATGAAGTCAGTTAAGGTCAGGTTTTGTTCGTCTCCTCTGGCAGTGTGTATCTGTGCTGAAACTGTTATAAACATGTAGGAAGTAGTTTTTTTTTCCTTTATTGTGTGTTAAGTCCCACTGTCACAGGATGAAACTCATGGCGCCAGCACTACCCCTGCTAGACCACTACTGCGCCAAACACCTGGATCTCTCCTCAAACAAACTTGTAAGTAAACAGCATTTGCTCTCTATCTGTATAGATATATACTGCATCCAAAAATAATAATAATAAAGTAACATATTTATTGTTGACATGAATTAGTGCTATCAATTAGTGCACCCAAAAGGGTTTTGTTTATGAGTGTGCACTGTATATATTTGTGTGTGTGTGTATATATATATATATATATATAT
>JAUYWG010000034.1:12151454-12162616 GCA_034779775.1 Enteromius afrohamiltoni | reverse complement strand
AACTACTGTGTTAGTGCCCACCACTGATATTTTGTGTTTGCATATATATATATATATATATATATATATGTATGTGTGTATATATGTGTATATATATATATATATATATATATATATATATGCAAACACGTGCATGTATGTATTTAAGAAAATGTTATGTTTATTTATATTTCTGTAAATATAACAGCCTGAATCCTTTAGTACTGTTTTACATTTGTTAAGAGTGGTCTGTACTGATATACATTTGTTGATTCAGACGGCTTCAACATTTTCAGCATTTTTTTTTCTATAGTTTCATAAAATATGACAAGTACTCCATAATTTTATTTGTAGTAAAATGTATGAAGAATTTTGGGGTATAATATGTCACAGTTCAGGTGTTTTGTTTGACTGTAAATTATGTACAGTCACCCCAAGAAGTGCACTCAGGAACCCAGATGTGTCGGCCATCCTTGGGACAGGAAGCAGAACTCCTCGTTTCATTAACACACCTCGTGCTAAAGGCAGTCTGAGCATGGTGAGAGACCTACATTTATATGATTTATCCTATATAGTCATCCTGACTGCATTTAATGGTCTTGTTTGATGTCAGCGGTAACCGTTTTGCCTGGGGGTTTTTGTTTGTTGACACTTCAGAACTTGGATGACAGTGATTGGACAAACAGTCTTTACCCGTCTCCTCTGTCTGGGCTGGTGGACGCCAGCTTCACTGAGGATGTCAGCATGAGCGCTCTCATGCTAAAGGAAGATGATCCGGGAGAGGCTGGTAAATAATCATCATCACCACAAATAAAGTGACTGGTTTACATGATTCCTGATTTCACACTCTCACTTTTTCTCCTCCCAGCTTCTCTTAGTTTGTTTCCTGATTTCCTGCAGTCATATTTACGTCATGCGTCCACAGATGTGTTCGATCTTTTAGAGGAGTATGAGGCTCTCTGTCAAGATAAGGTATATGCCTAGTAGTTCATATACAGACTGTGAATTTCAGAATCACATGATTTAAAACACCAAGCCCCGCCCCACGACTGACAAAAATAACAGTTTTCGCGCGAGCAGGTGAGAGAGAATCGAGCGCAGGATTGATTGCGCGTGAGTGCTTGAATTGCGCACGGATGACATATCGAGTGCGTGCGAAGGTTTGAAATGAGCTTGCGGACTTTTCTTCACATGTACAGCTGTTTTTCTCTCGCGGAAATGATTTACCGCATTCGCCAGCATCAGTGGTGCGCTCGCTTATTAATGGCATAGATTTGCCGCCATAGATTAAGTGTATTTTTCACGAGCTTGGCTGCTACGGCGGGGAGGAGGATCACGATGCTGGCTCAGCATCGTGATGTCTTTTGGGCATCGACCCAACCCTATCGCCCAGCTCTGCATTAAGTAGAAATGTGTAAAAAAAATATATATATATATATATAATATACACAGCAACTAAATGGTTTGAATGGTAGCTAATTGAAAATGTTGGCATGGCAAGCTGAAACAAATTCTCCCTGAGATTTGTAATGTGCTCACATGTATTGTAGGTTAGTATGTTGCAGAAAATGGTTCTTCGATCGGCCCCTGGTCAGCAGAAATCCTCCAAGACAGTCAGCATTACCTGGTTGCTGCAGCAAGAGATGGTGACTTGGAGACTCATCACTTCACTGTACAGGTACTGCACTCTCATACACTGCTGTTCAATGTAAAATGAAGGAATTAATCATTTTATTCTGCAAGGATGCATTAAATTGCAAAGCAAAATTGGCAATAAAGACCTTTTATTTTATTTCTATTTTAACTAAGTGTTGTTTTAAGTCTTTCTTCATTATTAAATCTTAAAAAAGATTGCATCACAGTTTACTTAGAAATATTAAGCAACACAACTGCTATTTACTTCCTTAAATATTGTTATAATTCTCTCAAATACAGAGACAGAATCCATACTGTTTTAGAGGAAGACATCATGATGGATATAACTGTAAGTGCATTTGTGTTACATTGTACTGAAAACATGAATGTCATTGCATTATAGTACACAATGTCAAATTTATGATGGCACAATTAGGATACAAGTCGTCTGCGGCAATATTGCAATTGTTGTGTTAACTATGTGCGGTTTGACACTATCAAGTATTTAGCAAAAAAACTTTCGCAACACCCCTAAAGAGGGCACTCATTACTTGAAGTCTAGACTAAGTGAACTAGTGAGTATTTTGACAACCAAATCAATTCTAGAAGCATGAATGAATCGACTATTTAATTTATTCGGTTCAATTGCAATGACTCGCTTATTAATAGGGACTTGCTTCCACCTACTGGCGGCTTTAGTTTGACATTTAAAGTATCTTTTTATGTAAATAATAAAAAAAAAATATGTGTTTTAATATATAAAAACATTATTCATACATTTGTAATTGCAGGTTAAATGCACTCATGCC
This sequence comes from Enteromius afrohamiltoni, assembly GCA_034779775.1. NCBI lineage: Eukaryota > Metazoa > Chordata > Actinopteri > Cypriniformes > Cyprinidae > Enteromius > Enteromius afrohamiltoni. Next base: position 12,160,193 of record JAUYWG010000034.1, on the reverse strand, counting down.
TTGCATTAAACATTGTGTAAATACATTTAAATGCCATTTCAGATGCCGCTTCTGTCTCCTCTGTATTTTGTTGATACTGATTTTATTTGCTCGGTAACAGCTCAAATTCTGTTTAAATTCTAAGTCTAATTCGCTGACGAATTTGATACAGAAGATAATGCATGGTTTATAAAGGTAAAATGCTCATAAATAGTATGAATTAATTTAAACAGACTATAATACAGAATATAAAGAATATCTAAAATTATTGGAACACAATAACACACAGCAAAATACCATCTAATTATCGTTATCAATAAAATCCCAGAAAATACAGAGAGGTTATGTTTGTCAGTGTCGCACACCCTAAGTAGAAGGACACTGTTCAAACAGGAAAATTCACAAAATTTAGCCTGTTGGGTATTAAATGATAGAACAGTACTGTGCTAAAATGTAAAAAAACAAAGTGACAACATGCCATTGCCACTTGGAGAGATATATTGTGTTCATTGCTGTGACGTTCATACTTTAATGGTGACTTAATGGTGACCACTGCCTATGAACTTGAGGTTGTATTTTCTCTGGAGATGCCCACTGAGAGTGAGAAGACGGTAATGGAGCAGTTCTTCCAGAAGGGTAACATGGTGCGACAGAGCCAGGTACACATAAATCCATTTGCACCTATCTGTCTTGTTGCTGCACAGAAAAAACACTTTGCTCAGTGTGTGTGTGTGTGTGTTTTTATTTAGCTGGTGGTGGATTGGTTGGAGAGTATCGCCAAAGATGAGATAGGAGACTTCTCTGATAACATTGAATACTACGCCAAATCAGTGTATTGGTGAGTGATATCACTGCTCATTGAACGTTTCTAAACTCAGGTTGGAATGTAGGTAGATCTTTTATGGTGGATTGTTCGTGTTTAGGGAGAACACACTCCACACCCTGAAGCTGAGAAGAAATCAGTCCAGCGGTGGTTTCAGCAGACCACTGGTCACAGAACTGGATCCCGACGCTCCCATCAGACAGAAGCGACCACTGGCAGACCTGGACAGAGAGGACGACACTCGCCTGCTCAAAAACCTCTTCAACCTCATACGAGCTGGCATGACTGATGAGGTGAGTTTTCTGATAGGGTTTGTTGAAAGGGATGGGGGGTTTAGAGTTGAGTATTGTAACACTACAAAACAATTAATTAATTAATATATTAATTGCATGTAATGTTTGTAACCAAAACCAGAACAATTCATTTTTACAGATAGCAATTTCAAAACTGTCATGTTACTCCAGGTTCTGTGTTGACAAATCTAAGCACTTTGATCTTTTTTTTTTTTTCCTTTAGAAGCAAAAAACTGAATACTGAAAATGTCACTGTGTGTCTTTGCTACTCTGTGTTTGTGTGTAGGCTCAGAGGCTGTGTAAGCGCTGTGGTCAGGCCTGGCGTGCTGCCACTCTGGAAGGCTGGAAACTGTATCATGACCCCAACATCAACGGAGGTCAACGTACACACATACTAAATACGTTAATATCACTTCTTTATTTTAAATAGGACTTAATGAGATGAAAGTTCTGTTTTCGTTTATTTTTTAAGTCCTTGTATATGTGTATGTATGTATATATATATATATATATATATATATAATAAGGAGGTTTATATGGGTTTAGAATGACGAGAGTGAATGAATAATAGAATAAAATTGAATTGAAAGTGAATTATCCTATAATAAAGGTTGAAATGTGACTATATGTCTCCATCCATGTTGTAACTGTAGTGTGATTCATTAATTTAACACATGATCCAGAAATTTAAACAGTTTGAGAATATATAGCTCTTATAAACTGTCATGTTAGTTATTTAACTATAGTCACTAGTCCTAGTTATCGATACTGAATTTTTAAAAGTGAGTGCAGTTGCTTATAATCGAGTCATTACATTGTCCAGTTGGAGTGAACCCTGGTTGTGTGTGTGTTTAGGAGATGGAGAGCTTCAAGCAGTGGAGGGGAATCCGCATCGAAGTGTGTGGAAGGTTTGCTGTTGGAGAATGGCAGAGGAGGTGAGGAAACTAAATCAGTGGGAAAATAACTAATAAATGTGTATGTAGGGCAGTGTTTCTCAAACCTGGCGTTGTCACCAAAAAACATGTTGTCTTTTATAATGCACTGTTTTCTCGCACAGTGTACAAGGCTTTTTATACATGATATATATAGCCTTCATAAGTATAGCTTGTTCTGGGTAACATAAATTCTTGAAATTTAAAAATTAATAATTAAATTAGTTGAAATGTCTGTGCTTAACACAGCTTCTGTGAACGAGGGTTGGGTTTTTTTGTGTGATTTTGAAAGATTCTGCTTGTTTTGCTGTTTCAGGAGCAGTTTAACAAATATGAAAGAGCTATCTATGCTGCACTAAGTGGAAACCTCAAACAGGTAAGGTCACCTAGCTGCTTTTACACATTGTTTTTCTTTCTTTCCTCTTATTTTTAGTCATCGTTTGTCCTCTATTCCTCCAGCTGCTACCCGTGTGCGAGTCGTGGGAGGACACAGTGTGGGCGTATTTCCGGGTGATGGTGGACACTCTGGTAGAGCAGGAAATCTGTTCTTCTGGTCTGGGCAGTGAAGAGCTGGAGGAGCTGCCCAGAGAGTTCCTAGAGACCAAGTATGACTATAAACATCCTCTAAATTCCATTTTATCTTCATGCCCTTTTCTAGTGATTAATTCCATCATGTGGCGTTTTTTAGTTGGACATTGGAGAAAGTCTTCGAAGAGCTTCAAGCAACAGAATCCAAAGTAAGATTGGATGAATGAGGTTTTCTTTTTAAAAGACTGAATTGGTGGAAATTTTTATTTCCTGATCTTTTCACACGTTACGTTGACAGAAGGTTCTGGATGCAACCAAGGAACATTACCATCTGATTCAGAAGTTTGTTATTCTTGGAGATATTGATGGTATGTTTCAAGATCGGAAAAATGTCAGTTCTTCTATGTGAAATGTTTTTCTTTTTAAGGTTAATGTGTAACTTGTGTTGAAAGGTCTTCTGGAGGACTTCAGTGATTGGATGGGAAGAAGTACAGCTTTGCCGGCTCATCTGTTGCGCTTCATGTCACATTTAGTGTTGTTTTATCGCAGTTTGGGCATGCAGCTCAAGGTATGTACATTATATACCTTTTTTTTTTTTTGTAGTTCATATTTTAAAGCTTATACAGAAAAATATATTAAAACGTTTGATGCAGGCTGAACACTGTGGTCTGTGTTTGTCAGGAGGAGGTGTGTGTAGATGTCCTGAAGGCCTACATCTCACTGTTAGTAAAGGAAAAACAGGTGGATCTCATTGCGTTTTACGTCAGTCACCTTCCTGCTGACATGGCTGTGTCACAATACGCCCAGTTCCTGGAGGAAGTCACTGAGACCGAGCAGCGCAAACACTGTCTGGAGCTGGCAACAAAAGCAGGTGAGGTCAAAGGGTCTTGTACAACAACCGAAAGAGTTTTATTTTTCAATAATAACTGTGCGGACATGAAATGTTTATTACATTGTTATTACGCACTTATTAAATGGTATTTGTGGTGTTTAGGTTTGGACGTAGCAGCAATCACAAAAACGGTAGTAGAGACCATCAGAGAGAGAGACACAGATGAGTTTGCCCACCATGACCTGACCCCTGTGCTAGATACAGCAACTACAGTGGTAAAAAAACAACAACCGCTAACTGTTAATTTATAAATCTAAATCCAAATAGCAATAGAATTCACACACAACTCTTTATCTGTTCAAACAGGAGGATCAGCAGAAGATTGATGTCATTGACTGGCTGGTGTTTGATCCCACTCAGCGAGCTGAAGCCCTTAAACAGAGCAATGCCATCATGAGGAAGTTCTTAGGTGAGACTTTTGCAGCTAAATGATTATGTTACGATTAGTGCTGTCAAATGATTAATCGCATCCAAAAGATACGTTTTTGTTAACATAATATATGTGTGTGTTGTTGATATTTATACAAATACATACACACACATACATGTATATGTTTATATATATAAATTCTAACATGTAATCTAATTTATATGAATATAAACTGAAACTAGTAAATGCATATAAAATTACCAGAATGTATTAGTGCTGTTAAAGGATTAATAGCAATTAAACACATCCAAAATAAGTTGTTTGTGTAATATATGTGTGTACTCTGTATATTTATTATGTGTATGTACATGTATATAAATACACACACATATTATGCAAATAAAAACTTTTATTTTGTGTTTATCATTTGACAACACTAATTAAGATGTAACTGAGCTGTAATTAATCATTTTATTCTACATTAATTTTTTTCTGTCAACATTTGGATGTGGTAAAATGTGGAAAAAATATTTGGTTCGTTGGCATTTTCTAATCGTCACTTACCGTAATTCTAACCATGAAATCAGAATACGATAATAAAACATACACATAAAATACTGTCTTCAAGATTATTCATACATGGACGAATCTAACAAATAGTTGTATGTGATGGTGTTGCTTTTTACCAATAGTTACAATTTTTCTGAATTTAATTAAAAAAATGCATTTTCCAAAACATACAGTACTATACAGTTCAAATTGTAAACGAGTTTACAGCTAAGTGTATTCATAGGTCTTAATTAGGTCAGTTAGCTCAGATTAGTAGCATTGCTGTTTAATTTATTTACATCTAGTGTTCTTCTTTCGCCGTAGCATCTAAGAAGCATGACGCTGCTAAGATGGTCTTCTCCAAAGTGCCGGAAGATTCCATGAGGGAAATCTGCCGCCAGTGGGAGGAGCAAGGCATGGACACGCCCCTTCCTGCAGAGGATGCGAATGCTATTCGTGAGCATCTGTGCATCCGCGCCTATCTGGTAAGGAGCTGCATCTTCAAAGAATTATTTGTCACTGTATTGAATGTAAGTTAAAGTGAGAGGATCTTACTCTGTGTTCTCCCACCCTACCCCCCACAGGAAGCTCACGAAGCATTTAATGAGTGGTTCAAGCACATGAACTGTCCTCCGGTGAAACCCACAGCTCCTGCTCAAGCCAAGTTTACAGAGAAGGTGGCCCATGAGATGAAAGAAGCAGAGTATAAGGTCAGAACAGACTGTTCTCAAAAGCGCAGACGACTACTCTGTGGTGAACACTGCTAGCTCTTTTCTTTAATGGCTTTTCTTTGTCACTTCCTCCAGATGGAGTATGAGAACTGGCAGGGCCGTCTGGGAGCGCTCACAGAGGATGTGAAGGAGAGGATATATAATGTGCTGCTGTTTGTAGATGGAGGCTGGATGGTGGATGTCAGAGAGGTGAATAAGTTTGGCACACAAATAATTGTACTCATTTTAATGTAATGTAGGATGTTCTATATTCACTGCGTATGTGTGTTTTTGGCAGGACACTGAGGAAGACTCTGAGCGCGCTCATCAGATGACTCTGCTGCGGCGTTTGTGTCTGCCCATGATGTCTTTCCTCCTGCTAACTGTACTGCAGCGCACTGAGCGCCACCAGGAGAGTCTGCGTCTGGCTGACATCATCGCGTCTGACCAGCATCGACTCTATGAGGTGTGATGTCAGAGCCCTTTAGAAAGTGACTGTAAATATGTGACCCCACCGGTATATTGATAGCAATAGCCTAAAATACATCCCATGGGGCAGAATTCTTGATTTGTTTTACCTTCTGTGCCAAAAATCATTAGGATATTAAGTGGAGATCATGTTCCATGAAGATATTTTGTAAATTTCCTAAAGTAAATGTATCAGTTTTTGATCAGTAATAGGCACAGCTAAGAACTTAATTTGGACAACTTTTAAGGGTGATCTTCCTCAATATTTTGTTGCACCCTCAGATTCTAGGTTGTCTAATAGTTGTATCTCAGACAAATATTGTCCTGTCCTAACAAACCATAAGTTACAAAGCTTTTTAGATTATGAATAACCCTCCGTTTCAAAACAGATGTACTCTTGTGTTTGGTTTGGTGGTCACCTGTAGACATGAATATCACATGTCAGTAAGACTATATTGACTAAATTTGCTATCAGAAGAGATCACAAGATAACAAAAGTGCTCGTGTTAAATATGATGTTTTAATGTTGGTTCATCTGTCCTGTCTTTCATTTTGCCAGGTTTTCTCTAAAGATGAGCTGCAGAAGTTTCTTCAGAAGATGAGGGAATCCTCTCTACTCCTGCTGGATAAAGGGCTGGATCCGCTGGGATATGAGATACAGCCCTAGACACTGTTTGTCTCTCATGCTGTTTATGTCCGCAGGAGAAAAAAAAAAGAAAAGCTTTGTAATTTTGTATTTGAATAAAGATGAATTGTTTTGAATTACGTGGAGAGGCTTTTTTTATAAGCCAGACTGATATTTCATTTCAATTTTTCATCATCAATTTTTGTATTTTATTAAATCGAATACCAGACGATTTCTTCTAATCTTTAATAACTTTGCATGAGCAGATTCTACATGCTTAACCCTAACCAATAGGGTTAACTCAACAGCAGTTTGAGGCAAAAGCCATAGTTAATGGTTTGATGATACTGGGGATTTTATCTTAAAGTGTGACCACAAAAGCAATAGAATTTAAGAATGAGGTAATAAGGGTATTTACACCATACTCCTCAAGAAACGATCCAAATAAATGAGTGATACAAAGGGTTGATACACCAACCTTAGGCTTGTGGATGTGCCTGTAGGCTAGGATTGACTTTCACACTTTTTGCTCCAATGAACATTTTTGGGGGGTAACTATTTTATATTAAAAAGGAAAAAAATGCGTTTTGCTGGATTGTGCTGGTCACTTGCTGGAATAGGACAGGAAACTTAACCAGCATACGCATAATATTTTCAAGATGCGATTTTTGTTTGACTCTGTATTTCATGTACACTGTATGCAGTTAAGTTATATTTTTCTTCCGTAGACGTGTGTTTTAGAGGTCTTCTGAACAGGAATTCGCTCCGAATCATTCAGACTGAATCTCAAATCGATTCAAACTTGCAGACGCGTGGGACCGATTCGTTCAAAAGAACCGATTAAAAAGATTCGTTGATTCTAATTATAAACAGCTGACAGAAAATGCTAACGTTAGTCTCACGCGACTTTATGCCGCCTTTATTGAACTTTTCCAACCGTAGTGACACAGTGGCGTAAAAATGCGGACACCCATATTATTGGATTTATCACAGCTCTCCAGTGGTCGTCCGTCAAACCTTAAGTAATCTAAACTGATGGAGGACCCAGAACCTGCAGATGGCACACAACTCACACAGCATCTCTGCATCTGTAAGTTACTGAAAAACCATACGCGGACATTAATTTGGGATGCGGTTCTTACTGACATCACGCTACGACTACATAACCATATTTCACAAACACAGAACTGTGGCCACTGAAATTGGCTTGATATAAAACACCTTAATGTTAAACTGCAGTTACAACAGTACTACTTATACATATTTTTAAAGACACACATGGAAATAAATATAGCGCACACAAACACAGAACTGTTGTGACCAACAGACCTTATGACATACACTAGTAGGTATGGCAAATGTGTATTTATTTGTAGAGTATGAATTATGTAAGTGCTTTGAATACTTTGACTGTAAGTGCTGATCCAGTCAATATTGATACACAAAGTAAATAGCTGCATTGACCTTGTTGGCTTCTTGACATCATATATATATGTATAGTTATATTGATGGGTAATTGATGTATCAATGCTCAAATCAGAAAACCAAACTATGTTGTTGTGGATGGTTATCATTATGATTATCTTGATAATAATAATTCTGGTTTAAATATTTTTATTATTAGAAATTTTAGCAGACAGTTAAGTAATAATGTAGTTATCATTATAACTTCCAATGAGGCCGCAGGGTAACTTGTATGTAAATACATGAAAATGGGTTCATAATTGAAAATTGCATGATATATAAAAACGTGTGCTTTTATTAAAGAACACTTATTATTTAAAATGTCATGAAATAAATGATGGGCAATTTAATATCAATTTCAGTTTCTGAAAAAAGCAGCTTTGTCTTTGGCTTTGTAGCAAAATCAATCCCTCCCTCCAGTAAACAGCTGTCCCAGTGGAAGAGAGGCATTATGGGAGGCTAATGGCATGGATGAGTGATTGATCTGCAGATGGGATTTGTGTGAGCTTCAAAGTCAAGCCCATCAGAATGCTGGAAGAATGACATTATGACACTGATATTGACGCTTAGCAGTAATGAATTATCAGTTTCCCAAGTAAGAGTTCTGTTGTTCTGAAGTTGTTGAGCAACATTTGCTTTGTCTGTTTGTGCAAGCAAAGCAAAATAAATTATTTTTGGTCTCACGATAATAATGTAAAAATAAAAAAGTGAGAGCAGAGGTCTTCAGCCCTGCCCCTGGGGACCCACTGTCCTGCAAAGTTAATTTTCAACCTGCTTCAGCACCCCTGCCTGTGTATTTTCAAGCAATCTTGAAGAACTTGATTGGCTGCGTCAGTGATTAGGGTTGTAGCGCATCTCTGTAGGAAGTTTTGAAGTTTTAATATAATGATCTGAGATGAATAATTAACTTCCAGTGTGTGTTCTTAAAAATCACATCAAATATATTTTCATATTAAACATTTGAACATTGAACACACTTTATTTTAATAGTCAGGAAACACACACAGATCATTTAACTTTTGGTTTGCACAGTTGTTTTATTTGTTCACAGAGTTGTGCAGCAGGGTAAAGGGGAAGAGGATGTATTGGGAAGGGACAATGATCTT
>JAUYWG010000034.1:12114403-12140513 GCA_034779775.1 Enteromius afrohamiltoni | reverse complement strand
AATGACAAAAACATTTAACCACAGTTTAAACAAAATAGAAAGTTCCCCAAAAATCTAATATATAAAAAAAAAACAGTAACACTTAATTTTAATTTCTCTTAATAGTTGCTTATTAGCATGCATATTACTAGAATACTAGCCATTTATTAAGTGTGCATTACTGCCTTACTCTTAATACCTTATTCTAAATCCCTGCTTAACAACTACCTTACTATTAATAAGCAGCAAATTAGGAATATGTGGAGGGAAAAGTCATAGTTAATAATGAATTTCCTATTCTAAAGCGTTTCCAAAAAAAGAATATTAATATATCAGTGGTGCTAAAATAACACTGCAGCACTTTATTTTAGGTTATATATATAGTGTGTGTAAAATCCAGTATTGGAGTCTGACCTGCGTATTCTGGGTAGCAGATGGTGAGCGGGCTCTTCTTGATTTTCTCCTCAAACAGATCCTTTTTATTGAGGAACAGAATGATGGAGGTGTCTGTGAACCACTTGTTGTTGCAGATGCTGTCAAACAGCTTCATGCTCTCATGCATTCGGTTCTGCAGAAAGACAAACGAGTCGATGGAACATAAGAAATAAGGACTTAAGAGAAATAGAAAATGGGTTTCGATTGAGCATCTTGGCTTGGAAGTATCTTTAAACTCCATGCTGTATTGTACAATAACATGCACGGTCCACTCAGCGATCATTTACTGACTGCATGCCAAGCTTTGTATCCAGTTGCCTTTCAACACAGCTCAAAAGCTTGATTTATGGAATATAGACTGGGGGAGATGCGCTTCAGCCCTCTGCCATTTACCATTAAATCAATCAATACACGTGGACCCTTAATAAAGTAGGACTCTAACTGAATCAATATCACGTTGACATGGATTATATGATAAATGCAGGAGTCAGGCTTAATTTACCCCCCGCTCACCCAATACACACCTAATTCTGTATTTTTTCTTTTTTTTAAATAATGGAGTATTTTCGTACCATCTCTTCATCTTCGGCCAGCACCAGGTCATAATCGCTCAGTGCCACACAGAAGATGATGGCAGTTACACCTTCAAAACAGTGAATCCATTTTTTCCTCTCCGATCGTTGACCCCCGACATCAAACATCCTGAAATACATGACATTTTAAAATGCTTATCAAGTAAGTCAGTTTGAAACTAGTGAGCTGCCTTGCCAAGTTATTAAGGGAGCGGGCGCTGAAATGAAACCACAGAAATGATTGATACATGGACTGTAATTCTGTGTGCACTAGACTCTACTTAAAATTGAGTTTGCGTTGAGTTTGGTGTTAGAATTTTGCGAAGCTACTGCTGTGATGCTGTAACAAGCTTACAAATGCAGAGCATGTATACAGATATCCAGTTGGGCAATTCTATATCTTTTTAACGCTGCTAAAAATGGGCGAAGAAACTGACAATATGTACTTCCTCTTCCTGCCTGAATCGGAGTGCAAACCAGTTGGAGAGTGACACTTCCCTATTTGTCTCTCTCCGCTTCTCTTTTCTATCATTCTTGCACATGATTGCAGTCACACAGCATTTGCACAGCCTACCAAGATTTAACAACAAAACTCAATACAAATATTATGAAGTGGTTAAAATGAATAATATTTTTTTAGGATCTCTTAACTTGCTTATTAGCATGCATATTACTAGAATATTAGCCATTTATTAGTAGTAATTAAGTACATGTTAATGCCTTATTCTACATTCCTAATCCTAAACTAAACTACCTTACTAACTATTAATAAGCAGCAAACTGGGAATTAATTGAGGGGAAAGTCATAGTTAATAGTGTATAAGTGTTCTAAAGTGTTACCATATTTTCTCATTTTATTAATGATATTTGATTGCATCATTGTACGCTATTGAGAAATGGAACCAAAATAGTTCCTTAATGAAATAGATTTTGTGCAAAATGTGACTTTGGGTTGAAGCAAGACTAGCCAAAAATACATATTTATGGCAGTTTTGGAATAAAGCAACCTGAAGTGCTTACTTGAAGTGGAGGTCTTTGAAAGTGAAGTGTGTCTCGACAATGCCTGTGGTTTTGACTCGGGTCCTCAGCACATCCTGTTGAGTGGGTATGTAGGTGGCCTGCGATATTCTGTCTAAATCATTCAGGTAGCTGTGACGATAAAACAGGAAGGAAGGAGTTAGTTAAGATGAGTTTGCAGTTTAAGTAAATCTTGCGGCCTGCCAGGGTTTATCACGAGACTGGAACAACGGTAGACCGGCAATTTTATACACATTCACATACAAGGCCGCTCGAACAATTGCACAACAGTCCTGAAAGATAAACAATGTGCCAACTGCCCACTTCATATGATGTTCACAGCCCTGACTAAAATGGTGTGAGAGAGGCCACAGTTTAGCTCACGATTAGGTAATTCTTAGTAACAGCGTAAACAAAAGCTAAACCCCGTTACGCACTCCCAAATAAACAAATGAGACATCTACCACACACACACACAAATTTGCATAGAAGCTCTGTATAAATACCTATTTGTGGCCCACTTACCCACGGTCGTGTTTCTAACGCCAACACCTTTCTAAAAGAAGTTTTGCATTTGACATGAATTGTAAAACACATTCAAATGTATTTGTAAAAGAGAAGGCAGTCTTGGAATCTTTCCCCATAAGAAAAAAAACTAAAAGAACACAACAGGAGCTATAGATAGTTTCAATACTCAAATGTGCCATTCAACACTGGAAAGAACGGATAATATCGTAGTTTTATGGGATATCAAACTGTACATCTTTTTAAAATGTCACACTATATTTTAAGGTCCAACTCTCGCTATACTAACGATCCGTTATGAATAGCTTATGTAATAAGTACTATTATATATAGTATAATAGTTTATATAATAATAAATAGTTATTGCTGCTTATTAGGGATGTCAAACGGTGATCGAATAATTGTCGATAAGCGATGCAATCATTAAATCCGTTTTTTTGGGGGTGAAAATTATTATAATCACAGCTATTAATTTTAATATCCTGCTACTAGCATTTTATTTAGACTTAAAAAGGCCTTTCATTCGGTTGAGGAAGCTTGTATTTGGAGAGCTATGTGCATCATGCCCATGCAATAGATGCATTTTAGAGTATTAAGGTTAACGATAAATTGATTAATTGATCGTTAATTTAAATGACGATTGATTGTGGAAATGATCGTAAATTGACACCCCTAATTCGTATTAATAGTTAGTGTATTGGGTAGGATTAGGGATATGGTCATGCAGAATATGTGCATTGTAAGTACTAATAAACAGCCAATATGATAATAATAGGCATACTAATAAGCAACCAGTTAATAGTGAGAATTGATCACTACACTAAAGTGTTATCCAATTATAAAATATTACTTATATGATATGCTTTTGCTTTTGATTCATTAAGAACAAATATAATTAATATTGATTTGTACTATTCTAGTATTATGTCCTAACAAAATGCTAAAATAATACAAATCAATATTAATTTTTTTTTATTTTATTATTCCAATATTACTAATAATAATAATGTTAACACTGTAATATAGGGACCAATTTTCACGATTACCTAGTTGCTTATTAGCATGCTTATTATTGACATGTTGGCTGTTTATTAAAGCACCTATCCTGTATGACCATATTCTACATCCCTAATCTTACCCAATACAAAAACTTAACAACCATTAATAAGCAGCACATTAAGAGATTATTTAGTTAATGGGTTGTTTATAGCAGGAATTGCATTTTTAAATAAATTGTGACCATATAATAATAAATATTCATAATCCTTATTTTTTACATAATCTGTGGCTCATTTAGCCTAGTTATTGTATTTAAGTTATTAAAAACAACCTCCTAATAAAAATACTTGTCCATAGATGCCTGAGATTCTGTATGTAGCATAGGACAAGTGTTTAGAACATGAATTAATGGAAAAAGAAATAATACAAAATTGGTTGTAAGTATTTGTCCCACAAAACAATATGAAGTTCTATTCAGTATACTCACACTAGTCAATATGGAGCATGTTTACCATACTGGTTGGGTTGGCCTCCGAACACATATAGTGTGAGCACCAACTACAGATCTCGAAAGCAATAGATTATTTAACATATTACACTTGTGAGAGGATCACGTGTCTCAGCACCCCCAAACCACTAAAAATCATAATCCACAAAGTTACCATTACAGCAGGCTCCATTGTGCTGCGCGAGAATGCTTTTCTTCCTGTTTTTTTGCACTTGCATCGTAATGACGCAAGCGTGCTGAGGCCTGTTAAAGTGCGATGTGAATGTTGGGCAGAGGGGAGGAGGTAAGGCATTCATGCTTAACAGGCCAACTGTGTCTAATAGACAGTTGTACGAAAACAGCATTTGATTAAGAGAAAGAGGAATTTTAGAGCGTACACTACGTAACTGTTATCGGTAATTGCTATCTTTAACTTCTTTATCTTCAGTAACAGTTTGATGCAACATGAAACTTTAACACTCACCCACACATATTTGCATGCTTCAACTGTAGCATGTGACACACTTTCGTCTGTGTATTTTTCTCAACGTGGTAAACGTGTGGCTGGTGTCGGACAGGCGGGTTTTCCTAGTCGAGGGTAACGGCATGTTCTAGTAAGCAGGCAGCTACAGCGGGGCAAATATTGACAAGCTCGTTCAAGGCTCAACAGTGAGAGTCTGGATATGGTAAGGCAGGGGATCTCAGCGTAAGGGGATAAAGCTGTTTGAACTTGCTGTTTTGGCAGAGGCTGATGTTCAGTGAACGAGAAAAACAGAAGGGGAGGGAACTAGAAAACAGAAGGGGGAATGAACGCTTGAGCACCCGAAAAGGTGAACGGGCTGAGAGAGATAGAAAAGGGAGGATGGTATGTGAGGTAGACAGATAAAGAAAGATAAATAAAGAATGGTTGTGGAGGACAAAAAGATATAAGGTGATTCATCTCTGTCCCAACTAGGTGAAACGTGAATATACTGTGTGACATGATAAAAAACACAGCTCATAATTTGGTATTTAAAGATTGTGTTTAGAAAAGTTGAGATCGTATTGAGATATCCAACGTATGTGATATAGTCTGAAACTCTAGAAGAGACACAGATTACTAGGGTCATTATCACAGATGCTGAAATTTCCGTTGCTCTCCAGTTGAAATATTACATTTCGGTGGTGATTTTTCTTTTTCCTGTGGGGTGATTCATTGCTCAGTACTTTATCGCTTCACACTTGGTTAGGATGTGGTGTAAAGTGAAACAGAGGACATATGCGAGAGACAGAAAAACAGAATGGAGGAAGACAAAGATACCCACTATGCTGCAGAGTCATTGAGCTGGTACTCTCTGGATCGACTGAAACAGGCCTGGACTCCTCCGTCTTTCCACAAACGCTTTATCACTCCGGCCAGCTCGGCTGTCATGAAACCCTCCTCAGCACTGCCCGCCAACACAAACAACTGCCTCGCATCATCCTGAGATGCAAAAGGAGAACAGCAATTTTGAGTTTTTCACTAGCTGTGTTTCCAATTGCCTGTTATTGGAATATAAAACTGGATAAATGCACATACATTTCTTTCAAAACATAAGCACACAGTTGAGTAGGATCAACTTTTTATCCCAACAACAAAAAATGTGCGATGGAAACACTTAAATACCGAATAAATTCCACCATGTGACTTTGTGCGATGAGATGGGAATAAAACTTGACTAACTTAACCAGTGGACTAATCTGGTCGCACTGCATCTGAAATGTTTTGTTCATTCTATAATGCCTTAGCTAAGTCTGTCATTATTCAAACATCAAATCAATTCAACATTTATCATCAAAGGCAATTAACTTGATTGAACTTTCAGCTGCCATATGGACCGTTACAGTTTCTCCCGTTCATTCTCATTCTTACAGTGTCTGTAAATCTACACAAGTTGGCTGTAGGCGACATGAAGCGCACCAGGCCACCAATCCTGTGACTCACCGCTCGTGCTGCGTCTCCGAAATCGATCTTGAGTCGCCCCATGGCACGAATGATGGCGATGATAGACTGAATAGTGTTGCTGTAGACAACAGCTTTGTACTGTTTGCACTCCTCCTCCGAGTAGCCTGCCTCATGGATGATTCTATATAAAGAGATATGAGTAACCAATAAATAATATTCAGCATAAAACTGAAGCGTAATTAGAGTAGAAAATGAAAACAAGTCACTTACTTCATTTGTTTGACTATTGTGCTCTTCCCAGACTCCCCAGCACCTGTCAAAGAGCAGTTGAGTAACACTTAGCTTATCTGTCTACAAACTATACAAGTAGCGCATGTGTCTAGACATAATGAATTTCAAGAATAACAAAACGAGTTAATGTATGAGCCCCACAAGGCAGAAAATTAAAATGGAAATTAAAAAAGAAAGCCTTTGAAAGTTTTCGTTTGCGGCGTTGTTTTCTGAGAAGCCCTTGCGTGAATTTTTAAAACCCTGTAGAGCGATGTAGACAAGATTCTGAAAATACAAGATCTAAGACACTGAACGTTGTTGTACATAGTCGTTTTAACGCTTTCATTATTACATTAGTGCCTATGAATATTTCATTAACTTCTAAGAGTGGTGGTTGAAGGGATAGTACATCCAAAAATGTCAATTCTCCCACATTTACTCCTTCACGTCATTCTATTCTATTTAGTGTTTTTAAAGAATGTGCATGGAGTCAGACAGTCGCAGTCCACATCTACTTTCATTAAATGGAAAACAGCAGCGTGAACATTGTGCTAAACATCTCCATTCGTGAAGAAAAAAGGCCATGCGGCTTGACCTAAGAGTGAATATATAATGAGCTGAGTAGATAAAATCATTAGACCACACCTACTGGTCCAGTCCCTTGCATGTTCACAAATGTGCACTGCTGGTAAACTCTGTCAGCTCCTACTGCTGCATTGATTGATTCAATAATGGCTCCACTTATAGAATCCAATTAAACCAAACAGCTTATCTACTGGGACATCGTTCCCTAGCATTGAGACAGAAAACTCAACTCGTAAAACAGATTTAGTGTACTTTATCTCTTTAAAAATAAGGTTTTTGCATTGTTTTCACAAGAAGAACATTTTTTTGTGTGTGTTTGAAGAACATTTAGTAACTTATGCAACCATAGATGCCAATAGAGAACCTTTATTCTGTAAATATCGTCAATATCCTGCATTTTGGTACAGGGCAATCTGTTTGTTCAACCAATAGCTAATTGAAATGTGTTCTCCAGTACAAAAATGTTATATTTTGTTTGTCAAAATTGACTTTTAATGGTTGGTCTACTCTTTTAAGCAGAGGAAATTCACCACACCACATTCCTTTCTGATATTGTTGCTTGCGTTATGCAAATGTTAGGAAGTTTAAATGGTCAAGGTGCTTGCTTTCAAAAGAGCCTTGTATTGAACATTCTGAACATTCCATTAATATGCAGGCAAATACGAGCTTAGAGCACACAGTCATGTGTAGTTAAGTGTGTACAGCTCTTTGCCGAAGGCTTAGAGCCTGATCAAAGACCAGCATCTGATAAGCTTATTATGGGTTACAATGGAAACCATAAGTAAGTGGATGGTGACCGATCAACTTCTAAGTGCTTAAGAGGGTGGAAAAATGGTTTCGCCCATTTCAGCACAATAGAATCAAATAATAGACCATCACGTTGTGGACAGAAATTGGACACAACACACGAAGGTATATGAAATTAGTCTAAATAATATTGCTGAATGCAGGATTTAACAAAAAAAAAAAATAGAAAAAGCATATTATTTTAACATTTTCTTTTTAGTTATTTAATTGTGTCAGCCGCTTCTTCAGTATGATATCTGTTTTCTTGGACACACATATTTATACTATAGTACATTTTACATTTTTATGTTTCATATTTTCAATTTAATTTGATCTGGTTATGTACTACTTGTGTTTTATTTCATATTAAATGTTCAATATTTAAATGTATATAATTTGTAAATAATTCTATATAGCTTTAACTCATTTTTATTTCAGTTTAAGTTTTAGTGCATTCATTTAAAATGGTCAGTTTAGTCAAGAAAACATTTTATATTTTATGTTAGTTTAGCTTCATTTCAATTACTGAAACTTGATTTTTAATATTATTAATTTTAGTACATCGTAACAATTCGACAACAATTCATTTCATTAAATTTGACTGTATCTTTCAATAAATTAATAGAAACCCTTGTGTGTTTTGCTCCCTGTTAGTTAGTATCTCTGTGAAAAATCAGTTCCTGCCATGGAAAACAAAACAGACCTATCCAAATGTTTTTAAAAGCTAAAACATTATTACACCTGTAACGGAAGAATTTCGACAGGCTGTGGTGGAATATCAAACCACTGAATTGGAAAATAGAGGTGTATGTTTTTCTAACAAGAAACTGTGTTATGAGCAGTGCTGCAAACAGCCCTCCAGGGCTAAAGCAACCGCCATAGACAGAGAAACGTGCCACTAGAGAAACAAGGTGCGAGCCTGTTTTATTCGTGAAAATGAACTGTGGAGGAGCTGCGAGCCGTGGCACAATTTCACACATGTGATCGTGCACGCAAACGCATACATCTGCACACGCGCATGCTCGAGTCCGAACTCTCGTCACACTGCCATAGCAACCGGCCCTGTTTCTGAGGACATGCTGCCAAAGAGGGCTCAGATACCTGATGGGCGCGTGCCAGAGAAAAGAAGCTCTGCAGTGTGTATCGCTCATATGCATGCGTTTCCAGTAAGGCATGATTATCCCTGTTTGTCATAGTAACTTGCTCTTGGCTTCCCGCTGATTGTGCATATAAAGTGTGTGTCGTTTCATTGTGGCAGATAAACTTCTTCTGTTTGATTGTCATTTCTGGCAAGAAATGGTCTGGATGTGGGTTTAAATTGAGGGAACTTTAATGATTTCTTGACATTTGTTGTCATTTACTTCAAGTAGAAGATTTTAGTCTGTGCATTTTTGACTACGTTTATATTCCAAATCAGAGGAAGCATCACACAAGCTTTACTTGGTTAGACATTTATCTGCATGGTACTAAACGACTACACCAAAATGAGAAAACGTCAGCATTAGCAAATATCAATTGATTAATCTATACCTGGTTCCTTTGGAGGACTGAATGAACCAAGCAAACAAGCAAACACAAGCAAACACCCATCACGACACACTCCAGCACCTTGTAAGCTTACAAATTAGGTAAAAGTTGTTGGGACACCTTGAGCAAGCCTGCTGAGGTGTGATAAACAAATGTCAACACATGCTGAAATTGCCGTTTACTTTTTGGGTGTGTCTCATAGAGGCATTTTAGGTTATATTTCACCCCAAAATGAAATAATTTAAAAAAAAGAGCATTAAAAAAAGTCTCTGCAATGCTTTTAAAAATCAGTTGACTGCAACACATTTACGTTGCCTTTGAAACGTCTTGTATTGTAAAAAGCATTCAAATACCATGGACTTCAGTTAATATATATTCTATAAAAGACAACGCAGCACCTGACATCTTTGCATTACTGCTACCATTAAAAATGTTCTCTTCCGATGTATACAATTAAGCAACAATTCATTTCGGTCACTCTTAATTTAAAATCCAATTCTCGCTATACTAACAAACCATTAAATGCAACATTTGCCTCAACACATTCCTAATTTCCTGATTCTTAATAATTAGTAACTCAACCATTCTTCTCCTATGACTTCCGCCGTTTAGAGAATATTACTATGAAAGCGTACGCTTTCCTCTAGGCATAAACAGCCACATATTTGCGCTTTCAGCCGGATGTAAACATGGCTGATTACATTAAAGCTTGCTTATACTGTACGTAAGTCGCGGGAGAAGAATGGATAGAGTAAACTATGTTAAGCACAAAAAAAGTAGTCTCCTAGCGTTGCAAAACTGAAGTTGATCCAATGATGTCCCATGGACTGTTTTACCGGTGTTTTTGCTACTTTTGCAACTTTTTTTGCTACTACTCAGGCACGAGGGTGAGTAATTAATGAAAAAAAAATGTAGGGGGGAAACTAACCCTTTAACACTGGTAAATCAACAGCTAGCTATAAATGTAATTAATATTTAATTTAAATATTAAAAAAAACAGGACAAATTAGCATTTTATGTGCCATGTACTGTAGACAATTAGCGGACATTTACTTTAATTAACTTTATCTCTTTTGTTCTGTGTATGTAAATGATTTAAAATAAAACTGACTGAATTTGGTGGTTTTGTTTAGAGCACTTGTTATGCTTGTTTATCTTCTTTTGTGTGAAGAAAAACATGATCTTTTCATCTTTTCTGCTCTTTCTTTATTATGCATACAGTGCATTTCACCTCAGGCATCATTAAAGTACAGTACAGCTGCTCTTTTCAGGTCCCATGTGATTATGTAAGCCACTCAGTGTTGAGATAAATCATGAGTACTTTTCCTTTGATTATTCTACTAATCATTTTTTATTTTTTTTTCATTTTTAGTTTTATGAATAGAATAATCTTTGTAGCGGGATTAAAGTTTGTCATGTTTCACAATTGCCATCTTCCATCCACAAACTTTCATTAGATAAAAACCTTCAACGTTTTATATATATATATTTTTTTTATTATTATTTTTTTTTAATATAAATGCATAATTGCTGGTAGCCACTGGCTTGCATAGTAGTTTTTTTCATATGGAAGTCAGTGGTTACCAGCGACAGCTTTTTCACAGTATCTTCTATTGTGTGCATCAGGAATCTCGTAGGTTTGGAAAAACATGAAGGTGATTAAATGATGACAGAATATTAATTTTAAGGGGGAACCGCTGACATAATGACCACTACTTTCTGAACCTCTGAGGATCCCTCTCCTTATTTTTGTACAGTTAGCAATCGATAACAGGCTTGCAACACTGCCCTATCTTTGAAACACAACTCCGAAGTGTCTCAACACACTGACACCATGTGACAAATCTAATGCAATGCTTTGTCGCACTGCCCGGCCTTATTAGATTACAGCAAACACACGCTCCGTATTACATTACACACTTCTAATGAACCTTACGTGCAGATACATTTTCACATCTTGTTTTTGCAGGTGAGATCTGTTAAGCCAGACGTTTCACTGGCAATATTGGAAAGATGACCTTGTAATGAAACTGAAATCGTTTTGGGTGAGCATTTGCATCTTTATGTACTGTAAATTTCAGTTTTCTGTGGCAATTTCCTTGAATGCAGATTATACCTGTCAGTTTTGATACTAGTTAAAGTAAAATTATGATAGCACTTTAGAATAGGGGCAATTTTCACAGTTAACTAGTTGCTTATTAGCATGCCTATTATCGACAAATTAGGTGTTTATTAATACGTATAAATGCGGAACGTAGTCTACATGACCATATTCTGCTTCTACCAACACCTAAACTTAACTATCATTCTAACTATTAATAACCAATTATACATACAAATCTTCATTTAGCATTTTTGAAAACACTGGCAGGCCAATTGTAAAAAATTCTGACCAGCACTTTGTCGAACATTGGTTGAAAAACAGATAGCCCCGCCCCAAACTCACACCACTGGTCGAATCATAAGTTTACTACTTAAACAGAGCAATATTTTGAAAGCACCACAGGGCCATGGTGTTTACAAACAGGTTTTTTAAAAAATATAACAACTAAATGGGGAAAAAATGACGCTTTTCCTTTAAATCCTAAAGCACACTCTACTGTAGCTACATTTGGTAAGAGCTCAGTGTAAACATTGACCCGGCAGGGATGTAGATGAGCAGACACCTGTAATTGGAGAGACTCCTTGAGAAGGAAGAGAAGAGCAATAGAGAGGACACATTATTTTAATTATGTCTCACCACAGAGGCCTGCAGCCCGAAGGGACTTATCAGTGCACCCATCCAGGGGAACGACAGCGAGAAAGACAGAGCCATACACACGCATTTCTGAGATGAAGAGTTACATAGATGACCCAAGATGAACAGTTGGAGCCCAGTAAAATCATGACGCACACACTACTTTAAGCGCGTAAACACCTAATGAGGATTAACAATCTCATTTGGTATTCCCAAAACATCTTCCATTAAATTCACACCTCACAAAACACACTGACACCTCAAACAGCTGACGCTCGCAGGAATTCTCTGGCTTTTTCATTTAGAAACAGGGTTTGGGTTAACCTTAAAGTCAAAATGTGATGGCTCTCTATGTTAAACTGGCTTTTCAAAGAGAAAAAAAAAAATCAGGATGGGACTTGAGTAGGTCAGAAATCAACTTAAAAGTGATTTTACAAAGACTGTGTTACAGTAGCTTAGGATCCTTAAGTGGGAAGTTGCTAAATTGCTTAAAAACTTTAAAGTTATTCATCAGTTTTCTGTAATTAATCATATAAAATTCACTAACAGTAGAACTAATAAGGATTTTACTAAAAACAGTAAAAATAGCTTATGTACAACCAAAAGGAAGCATGTTTAATAATATATTTTTATATTAAGTGTTAAGGCAGTATCACAGATAATTATGCCAATTTGTTCAATAATAAATAATATTTATTCTATTCTATATTCTATTATTATTCTATTTATATATATATATATATATATATATATAAACATTGTGTTGTGAAATGATTCATCGCAGTTAATCGCATGAAAAATAAGTGTTTACATAATATGTGTGTACTATACGTTTATAAATACACTCATACCGTATATATTTAGAAAATATGTACATATTTTACATATATATATATTTATACATATATATTTATATTTGTATAATTATATGTGTATGTTAGCCTATGTATTTTATATATTTATTTATTTATTTATTTATTTCCAAAGAACAATACCTTTATATCTGAAAGTCATGTCTTCTTTTGTCGCATTGTTTTGATAACTGTACCCAATGCTTACTTTCTTAGCCCTACAAACCTGGAGAAAGTGAACACGGAATTACATGTCTAGAGCAGAAAGCAAGCTAGTCATCATTCACTTTCATTTTTAGGAAAGGGATCCAGTAGAATTCAGTGGTTACTGAGGCTGTCCATCACTCACATTCTTTTAAAGCATTTCCTTTTGGTGTTTGATTAAACATCGGGTCAGTTTTGATTCTGTGCTGACTCGAAAGAGCATTACAATAGTGAGCAAATGTTGTAGTGTTGATGTTCATTCACTGAACTGACCTCTGAACTTTCCCTTCGATGGAATTTGAACGGCATGCACATCAAAGCCTCTTAAAAACCATGACGCGCCAAAAACAGATCTATGCTTTCACTCACCCACACATATAACTACTTTATAACAGAAAATAACACCATACGCTAACTTGAAAATACCAGGTTGAAAAAGCTTTTTCATGACTCACAGATTCTGCCCTGAAGGTACTTCTGGATTTCTTGTGCTTTTCATTAAATGGGATATTTAAGTGTATGGTGATGCATCACTGCAGTATGTGTGTGTGAGTGATCAGGAGAAAAATGGTCTGAGGTTTACATGGTTTGCAGACATTAGTGCTGCAACATTAGGCCCAGTCAGTTTGTTTTCACCCCCGTAGCTCCAAACACCACACACACACCTCTGCTGAGACCAGCTGTCCAGCAATCAGTCGGGTTATCACACACAAGCTTCAGGTTATGATCCGCAACACGCCACACCCCGATCTCTATGGTGCGCAAACACTAGCCATTTCCTGCCAAAATCTGCTAAAACAACATCTAATGAAAATCAACCAAATACACCAACTGGGAAAGAATCACTGGAGATTAGTGATAGAACGAGACATATGAGCCAGAAAAAAAAATCAATCAGTCACCATTTAGCTAATTTGATATTTTCAGCCAAAAGCTGTACTCACTCGGCTTCTGAACAGTAATTTAGATTTTCTGGAAACACCCAGCCTTGGTAATGGACTAACCTTTGTTTTGTTTTGTTTTTTGAATAGAATAATTTGTTTTCAAATATTTTGAGTATATCTGGAGAAAATACTGTCCTAATAAACCAATCATTACCAGGGTATATCATTTAACCTAAAAACTATAATGTACAGTCAGCCGATCAGCATCGCCAAACATTTTATTTGTGATGATTAGAGTTCATTTATTATTAAATATTAATGATTATTAAACAGAGTCACTTTATTTTAAGTTCTTGCTAAAAATTACATTAACTTTTGCCTCAATAAAGTAATTTGCTGCTTATTAATAGTTAGTAAAGCAGCTGTTAAGATTAGGTATAATAGGCAGAATATGTGCTTTATAAGTGCTAATAAACAGCCGGAATATGTTATCAACAGGCTTGCTAATAAGCAACTAGTTAATAGTGACAATAGGTCGCTATACTAAAGTGTATTTTTTCTATTTATTATTATGATGTGACCAATCAGACTCAAATATTCCAAAGAGCTATGTAAATCAACTATATATTCACCATTGACCATCTAATTTAGATATGAGGATTGACACCGAAAAAGAAAATCGTATTCACCTCAAATCTTGTGCAAATGTGTTATGCATGTATGATGAATTACTTTCATATAAATCTGCAAGATTGTTGGCCAAAAAAATCTCATATCTTGCTGCTCTTTTTCTCTCTCTAATGGATTAGATTTAAAATATTATTGGATCTTATCACAGTTGAACCGCTTACCAGCCAAACATTCAGCACGTTGAGCGATTGCTTCATGGCGTGTTTAGTGTTTAGGCTGCTAAACCACGTCAGGTGTCAATGAACCCTAGCGAGATATTCACAGGCTTCACTGCAACCCAGTGCCTGGTACGGTTGTGTTTTAGACAAACGCATGAAGTCACCAAACCCTCCATGTGCTGGTCATTTCAGCAAACCGAAGAGGCTCTCCATATTTAATGCTATGAGAGAGAGAGAGTGAGTGAGTGTGTGTGTGTGTGTGTGGGTTCCTTCCTTTCACCAGACTCCACTGGTGCCACTGTTATGGGTAATTTGAACACATTGAGTTTGTGTGTCTGTGTGCGTCTGCGTGTTGCCTGGAGACGAGTGGCAGCATTTGAGATACCATCTAGCTAACATCTCGGTGGAAGCAGTGTGTACTGAGGTCAGGATGACTGCAGACAGTACGGCTTGAACATAAAATTAAAGATTAATGCAGCAGACACGCTGCGAGAAACGCAAATGATTTATCTGTTGCCTTCAGTATGATATCTAGTCATTGTTTTTTGCTTTTTCACACTCACTCCTGTAGCCCTCGAATACATCACACTACCATCGGCTGAATTATCTTTATTGTGCAAAGAGATGAAAACAGATAAATGTTTCTTTCAATTCAGCTAGCCTGACTGGTATAAACAATACTGCTATTTTATCCCCAAATCATAAAAAGGCCTTTTAGTGAAGTGATATTTTAGAGCAGATAACTAATACATATAAAACTTATACATCAGGCTTAGTGTTGGATTGTTACAGATAGAGACGACCAAAACTTTTTACGAGTAGTTCAGAAAAATAAAATGAATGCAAATAATAATAATTTAAACACATACATAGTTTAATATATTTAATAATCATTATAATAATATTCATATTTTATACGTGTGTGCGCATAAGGAAAATTGTAATTGTGATTATTAATTATGATTATCATAATTCACTCTGAATGATGTTTATACCGTTGTTTGAAGCAACTACATGGCATATTTTTATATGAACATAAACAAGCTAAAAACACTAAATGAAAAAAATAAATAAATAAACAATTTTTTATAGTATTAAGCCCTAAATGTCAATTATACATTGTATTGCTTTATTATTTAAATAAAAAAGCAAAACGTTTTGGCATTCTAAGGTTATACTAAAACAAACCACTTTTGAACAATTACATATTTTTAAATTAAATATTTACATTTTTTATCAATTAACATTTTCAGACATGTAATGCTGCATTGTCAAATGTACCTTTCTTTAGGTTTACCTTCATTTAATATGGAAAATATATAAAAATGCATTGCTGTACATTTTTAAGACATCTTTTTTTATTATTATTATTATTAAAGGGAAATGTGCTCAAAATTCAGGCCAAAGATGGCAGGCTAACTGGCTTAAAAGTCTCTTACAGTCCTTATCGTTGATTCATGGCCAGGAGTTGGATAGTTAAGAGTAGCGTTTGGGATTAGTTGGGATAGACAGTTGCTTGGTTATGGGTATGGATTAGGGTTTGCTGCTACAGAAGTCACCCACAAACACACCCCATTCAAACACAAGTCTTGTCTTCGTCTATCACGGACCAGAGCGTGCAGTGGTTAATCTCAAATGTTGATTTAATTAATCATCTGTGTGCTGACTGAAACACATGTGACATTTCAGGAAACAGTGCTCATCGTGATCAAACCTACCATCATTTCACAATAAGAGCAGAATGAAGCAACAGGTCGCCATTGTCAGACCCCTCCTACATGTGAAACCATCATCACCGCAGAGGCTCATTACCAAAGGAGCCTTTAAAAACTGCCTCTCCATCCATTTAAACCTCTCCTTTCAGCCTCCAGCCCGTCTCATAATGCGCGTATGGGTTTGTTTTGAGTGCATTGCGACAGTTTTCTATGACTGCTCTCGGTTACTTTGTGGCCATTTAGCCTATTGGGACGATCAATAATTCCTTCAGTCCAAATCTTCAGTTATTAATAATTAATAATGAGTAAAACGCCGACTATCTCGACAGTTATGAAAGATAAAAAGACATATAAACATAATAAAACTATAACAGCTAACGGGCTGAGTAGCCTAAAGGGTGGACATTAAAAGAGTAACGTAAGTCTAACATTACTAACGGACACAACCCAACTTTCCGTCACTTTTTAACGGTAACTACAGCGTAATAGAGTGCTAGTGACTGTGTGGTGCAGTTATAACAAAGAAACGGGACAGTTTAGGCCTCTCGTAGCTATATGTTGAATTGTTTCTTACCGAGCAGCAGGAGTTTGACCTCTCTGGCCGCTTTCTCTCCGTCGTCTCTCAGGTTTCTGTCGATCATTTTACTCCTCTCCACCGCCGCCTTATCCTCGGTGCTTAACGTGCAGCCCATCCTCGCGACGATCCGAACCGTTTAAATCTCACGCGCAGTATTCAACATGCACCAGCTCTCTCTCCGGAAAGCCACACGCCCTTCTTTAGAAAAGAAAACCAAGAACCGAGCGCAAAAGGGGCTCTTGGAAATCAGAAGAAGAGGATCGGGGTCTGCCTCGTGCCTCTTTGGATCGGGACCGTTCCGTCAGCCCCCGTTTTTCACCGTAAATGTCTTCAAAGGGATGGGAAAAGAGGTCCGTCAACGCGTCGCGAGCCGTTCCCCTGCGCCTCAGCGTTCACGGGCGCGCGCTGCTTCCTGTTCGCGTTCAGGCAGGCGCGTTCACGTCTTCAGGCGGGGGCGCGCGCTTGGACTCAGCATCGTGAATGATGCGGGCGAGCATCTCCTTGTGCCAATGGACTGCTGCTTTGCTCTTCTGGCCTGTGAATGAATTTGATGAACGGGAGCTATTAAATTCTTTCTTTTTTTACCTTTACACAGTCAAAACCAAAAGTTATTTGGACACTTTCGCACATTATCGTAAGTTGATCCGCTAAAGTTTTGAAAATTATGATAAAATATGACAACACATACTGTGTCAGAACAAATTCATCGTTAAAGATGTCATATTACTTGGATGCAAAGATATGCAATGAATTAGGATGAGTCACTCTCTGCTGTTTAAGTACACAATTAGGTTGACCAATTACCAATCAATGATTCATTTTAATTTAAAAAGGTTGCATTAGCAATTACTTTATTAAAAAAAAAGGCAAAGCAAGTCAGTGTGCCTTCTGATATTTTTTACTACTATTTGTATGTCATGGTTTACAGAACACACACTCCCACAAACAACAAAAATATAATAACTTAAATCTACTACAGTCAGGCCTCAAGTTTTAATATGTGAAACATAACAAGGGTGACAGTAATCAAACTGACAAGAGAACATAAACTAAACATGGCAACTAAATCAACAACAGTGTAAAAAAAATGCGGCAAGGGGTCAAACAATGCAGCCATATTAATTATTGATGCTCCAGTGCTGGCTGGGGAGAAGGTAAATGGGACCAAATCACAAAACCCTCCTTTGTAGGCCTCTTTGTAGCTAGAACATTAAAACTTGCTCTTTAAAAGTGATGGTATATCTCCAAATGAGAAGATTTGCTTGAAATATGAGAACTTACAGTATTTAAAAAAAAATACAATAATGATGCAAATATTTATATTATTGCATTTGTTTTTTATATTATAAAGTATATATAAAAGAAGAAGATTTGAATAATTTTTTTCCTGTATTTATTTACAGGTATTTTACCAGTATTTTGAATTTAAGACTTTATTGCATTGTGTTTTAAAGTTAACAAAAATGTCCATAAAATGAATGGATAATGATGTAATGAGCAGCTTATTTTACATAAATATATGTAAAAACACT
Source organism: Enteromius afrohamiltoni (assembly GCA_034779775.1). Classification (NCBI taxonomy): domain Eukaryota; kingdom Metazoa; phylum Chordata; class Actinopteri; order Cypriniformes; family Cyprinidae; genus Enteromius; species Enteromius afrohamiltoni. The sequence continues at coordinate 12,122,059 of JAUYWG010000034.1, read as the reverse complement.
TAAATATATTGTACGTAAATAGGCAGCAGTTGCTGTACGATGCTAAAATATATTAAATAACTGTCTTTGCACTTTTTAAATTAATAAATACATGTATGAGTATAGTATTTTTATGCATGTTCTTGTTTATCTGTTTTATGGTGCATGATCACGTATTTGTTTACTTTTATTCTATTCTGTTCTATTCATGGCAGCGTCCCAGTTGTGTTTTCTCAGGTTCACGATCACAGATGCCAGTGTCACAACAGACCATATGTTCCAAGGTTAAAACGAACTGTGACCACACCTCACTGCAACATCATCACCGCTGCCAATCCTGCATAGCTTGCAGAAAGAGCCTCAAAAATCATTACACCATCACTCCTCGGTCGAGGATCAGCCTTTTAATATGCGAGAATGACTGTGAGGTTAAAGCAGATAAATCAGACGGTGACCTCAGACCTCACAGTTGCCACTGGGAAAACACAACTGCTTTGCGTGAGCATTTGCATCGGATCTCCAAGGGTTACAACACTGCAACCACACATTTACATGTCACATGAAGCTAGTACAGCTTGTATGCAAAGTATGTTACTGTCTTCTACAGTTTAGTAAGGACACCAGCCAGGTGACGAGACAATAAAACATAACGCCTTTGTCAAAACTACGGAACTGAACATAACAATGCGTTTATTTACAGATGTAAACTTTAGATTTTGGGTGACTTTTGTCGAATTAGTTAATATGCTTTAGAAAACATATGCTACGTTTTCAAGTAAAATCCTGTTTTTTGTTTTGTTTTTCTTTTATGGTCTATCATAAATAAGGCTGTAATCGACACTATATTTTGTTTTACAGAAATATGACACTTTACAGCACTTTATTTGTTGTCATTATATTAGTTAATTATTTGACAGCATTTATTAATCTAGGTAATGCAAAGTTCAGCGTTTCCAAAACACTAATATTTACATCAGTGCACATATATATATTTAATTGTAGCTGATTTTAAAAGACATTATTACATATTAAATGACAACATTAACAAACAAGACCTTGTTTTAAAGTGTAAGCATTTACAAAAATTATAAACTTATATATAAAAGAATTCATAAATAATACTTCACTTAAAGGGTCAAATATAATAATGCACATAAGCATATCTCAAATGTACATTTATGTTAAAAAATAAATGATTCACGCTGCTATAGATGCTGAGAAGTTAAACTAGCAATAATAGTACAGTAATATTACAGTAATATTCTCTACTGTAATACAGGTACGGATGCAGACTGCATTTACATTGTGATTCTGAATATTGCAATAATTCCTGCCCCGTTTACTGTGACGTCAGGATGTTTTATGCCAACAGCAGCCTGGAAAATTGACGCAAAATTTTGTACAACTAACCAAGCAGCACTAAATTGACACCAGTAGTTGAACACTGCCCTCTAGTGCCCTGCATGTAGAAACTTGCGTTGGCTTAGCTTAATTAGCAGACATGAAGCTCATATGCTTTTACGTGAAAAACGAATTCATTCAAATTTATTCTGCTCTATTATTATAAGTATTATTAGTAGTATTTATATGTTTATTTGTTTATATCTGTATTTAGATAAATGTATTAGGCCGTTCCTCCAAAGCAACTAAGTACCTTCAAGTTGTCCTTTTTATGTATATTGCCAGAAAGGTAACCTCGCATCTACAATTAGCTACATTGTCTTAATTTACTCTGACAGCCGCGTCAGGAACCATCAGCACACCGCAGTCTCGCAGACGAACTGAAACCCACGAACACTAGAGGACAGTACAAGCTAAAACTTCACTCTAATAACATTACTCGGAGAAAACATTTAAATACAATTCTCTCGTTATAACACAGAGAGAGAGAGAGAGGCAAACTGCAATAATGCAAAGTATTTTTATTAATGCAGCGCACTAATAAAAACAACCCTTGAACTTTTTATCGGTTTATTATTTGATATGCCCATTATCTGAGCTATAGTTCCACATGTGCTTGTAAATATAATAGCATTTAAAAATGTCAGGGAACTACCATGCTTTACTAAGCAATATGGAGTGCTTGATTCTGATTGGACATTTGGGACAGTCAGTGTTCTGATGTTCTGTTTTCTATTCTAAATGGAATGTTTTGGGTGTTATTTTTTTTTTTTATCTTTTCTATATCACATGCTTGCCTGCATTGCTCGATTCTAATTGGTCAGCTGGAGCGTGTACCGTATACATGCGAACTGTACATTGTACAGTACTTGCGACCGCCTGAAGTGCTTGATTCTGATTGGTTAATTGCAGCTTTAGCGATGTTCTGTTCACTTCTGTTTATTTTCTATTTTGTGAGAAATAACGCTGTTAGATAATTATTATGGAATGTTCAAAAGTAAATTAAAAACAACATTTAGTAATAATATATTCGAATAAATTACATTCACTGCTATTTTAAGTGTAAGAAATTACACTTTCCCCTTTTCTGTTTGTTCTTTTCTCTCTCTTTTTTTCCGAGACTCTCAAGTCTATTCGAAGTCGATAAGATATTTCAAAGTCTTAATATGTGCTAAAGCTCAGCTCTCGTCTGATAGTGACATTGGCCTTGGCTTTTGAATGCCGTGCGTTGCGCGCCCGCTCCCCGCCCAGCAGTGCGTTATCGCGCTCAGATAACTGTCTTAACGAGGGTCTCCGGGTGTGATGCGCAGCAATCCAGTCTTAAATCTCCTCCTCTACAACCTTCGATCCCTGGAACTTACATAATTCCCAGGACGACCTCATGCTCGCACCTTACGCGCCGCCGGTCAGTGTTGGTCCAGGCTGTCGCTCGCCATCATGACCTGCTGTGATCTGAAATGCGGGCTCACCACGGGAGTCGTGCTGGGCGCCCTGATCGCCTTGCTGGGAGGGATTCTCATCCCTGTGGGCAACATGTTCATTGAAAACACCGTGAACAAGGTAAGTCGTCGTCTTATTATATCAATATTCGGCGCGCATGCATTTGCAGAAAGGTATGTAACGTTACAGTACAACGATGAAGTTGCTGTGGAGACATATTCTAAATAATTTAGGAACAGCAGGGGACAACGTGCTATCAAAGATGTATGAGATTAAATAAAATGGGGTTTTTGGGTCAAGGACATTTTTTTAAATAAATAGATTGTTGGGGCAAGTTGTCACACGTATTAATACGTATTTATTGATTAGAATTGTACGTGTTTTGTTCTTTAATAAACACTTTATGCTTCGCTGAAAAGCCGTTAAAGAGCATCTAATATATTACACATAAAGATGAGTTGTGTGTGTTAGGTAGCAATTATATTTAATGTATTTAAGCAGGTTCTCGACTTGCCTCATGATGTCAAGGTCAATGACAGTGTGTGTTAAATGAGCTCCATTTCTATATTTAGACAAATAACGTTGGGAATGTTCAGTAGCATTATTGTAGATTTAAAGGTTGGTGCCTATACAGAAACTGACTGACAATAACACCATATTGAGAAATGTATTGGGTGGATTGTGACAACTTGCCCCAGCCTACCCCATTTTGAATTTTACAGAAGTACACAATGTGGTTTAAAAAGTATCTAACGCCATTTATGTTTTGTGTCTCTGAAGGAAACAGTGTTGGAAAACGGAACTTTAGCATTTGACACCTGGACGTCTGTAGACACGCCGATGTACAGGCAGTTTTGGATTTTTAACGTGGAAAACCCTCATGAGGTTTTGAGCGAAGGGGCCAAACCTGTGCTGGTGCAGAAAGGACCGTACACGTACAGGTAAAACTTGTTATATAAATAAATATTTCATCAAATTATATTCCTCATGTAAAATCGAGCCAATTCCCTTCTTTTGAGCTATTCAGAAACCTGTCTCTCTCCCTGTGAACTCTCTGAAATAAAGCAGAAAGAATCCCAAAGCATCAGTTATTTGCCAAAGTGTAGGACATTTTTACCTACTTCTGAGACTTGTGCTTAAAAATAGACAATAGTGTTTCAAGCTTGTTCAAAAGTATACTGTTGACATTTAATTGCTGTGTGATGATAAGCCAAAATTATCTGATGGGATGATGCTTATCTAGTTAAGGCAAATGTTACTTTCTTATGCCTGTCATGATCTGAAGTTATATATATATATATATATATATATATATGCACATGCCCATTTTTGGCTGTGTTGCCATGTCTGCATAATGTTTTTCGAGTTGTGGGACCTCAGTAACATGATATTTAGCCATTGCAATGCGAATCGCGCCAATATTTTATCACTTCATACTCGATTTTTTTAATAGTGAACTCTCCTCGAAATGCCATTGGGCGAGTTTTGAAGAGCAATCAGGCAGGGTTTTACAGTGAAAAACTGGCAACCCTGCACAGCCCCTGAACGAAGTCGTGCGACTGTAAATATCTTGTATGAATAAGTACAGCGTCTTCTTTACGCCAGAAACACCGCGTCTGTAAAGGCTCATATTTTTGTATTTGAGGTGTGAGACAGGTGCGACCCGAGACAGAGGGCTAGCATTTGCCTACACTTAAAACAGCCTGTGCAGACAGCAGCAATTCATAATCAAAAGAGATTTTGGCCAAATGTATTTTAAAACAGAAAAAACGGAGCACCCATAGATACAACAAACTTCGTAAACTGCTGAAAACTGAATACGATGATGCGTTTTAATGACGAAAGAAATGCAAACTTGCACACCATTATATTCCTTCTTTGATTTATGATTGCTGATACAGTTTGTTAACATTTAATCACATTATATGGCCGGATGATTGTTTAATCAATGCACATATTAGCTAGCTAATTATTATTTTTTTTTATCTAGCTTGCACATATTAGCTAGCTAATAATTTTTTTTTATCTAGCTTGCACATATTAGCTAGCTAATTAATTTATCTAGTTGTCTTCACATGTATAAATGCACGGTTTTACTAAGGTAATGTTGTAGTAACTCAAACCAAAACAAACAAAAAAACTTTTTTCAGTTTCATGCTACTCAAAAAATCTGTGCATGGCTATATATATAATTAAATTAATATGTTATATGAAATGTTATTTATAATCTACTTGGCATGGCTTTTCTGTTAAACATTAAGTATAGCCTTTCTCTGCTACAGTATATGACCAGTAAACACCACCTAACCCTTTTTGTCTGGAATGTTAAGGCACTAAATGCTCATAATGTATTTTTTGTGGTCTGATATGCTCTCATGCTCTCTGTTGTCCTCTAGAACACGTTATATCCCCAAAACAAATATCACCTTCTATGATAACTACACTGTGTCCTTTGTGCTGCCGGCGGGAGCCATCTTTCAGCCTAGCATGTCAGTCGGCACAGAGGAGGACGTATTCACATCGATCAATCTAGCTGTAGCAGTATGTATTTCGACAACCATCTCCTGCCATCTTTATCGCCCTTCTGTCCTTCTCTTTGTCTGTTTTTTTTTCCCTCCCCTGTCCTCCATGACAAGTTAATGTGATGCATATTCCTCAAGACTTAAAATTCAGCTCTGCTATCAGAGTTAAATATTCAAATAAATGACATATTAAAGTATAAAAATGGAAAACACTCATTTTAAATTGTCACAATATTACAGTTTTGCTCTATTTCCAAATAACTCCGGCAAAAACATTTACAAATCATGGCTTGTCCCAACATAGGTGTAAGGTTGCTGTCCACTGATATTGATAACATTGCTTCAGCATTTGTTGTCAGCCGTGAAGCAAGTCAGTTAAAGTTTGTCATATCATTGATCAGATGTTGATATCTGTGATTATCTGTCAAGCACAGCACAGCACTGATGTTAATATGTAACCAACAATGCTGATCATGACTTCATCCATTTACAGTACATAGATTATATTCATAACTGCAGGTGATGTTCAGTCAGATAAGAGTACTTTATAGATAATAAATGCAAATCAATTTTATTAGTGTCGTTAATTCCAAGGGTTTTTTAATTATTGTTTATGACAGGTTATGTTTCCATGCACATGCTGCGATCAGCTTGAACTTTATTTTCTTCTTTTCCAGGGTGTTTACAGTTTACTAGATCATAAACTTGCCAACTTGCTCATCCTACGCTCCAACTCCTCACTTTTCCAGAACAGGACTGTTAAGGAATTGTTGTGGGGCTACAAAGACCCAATGCTGGGCAGTACACTTGGAGCTTTTTATCCAGTAAGGCTTTGTGGCATTCACTTGCTAATAAAAGATGTTTGTAGCTTCATATTTGATCAAATATGTCGTATATACTAATGCAAGTGTGAATGAGCAAAATCATTTGTGACATATATGTAATATATGATTTAAGATGCATGTAAGGAGAAAGTAAAAATACTTCAAGGAATTGTTGTCCCAAATTTGCCAGATATTTACTTCCCCTAAATGAGTTTTTTTTTAATCTGAACAGATTTACAGAAATGTAGCATCACTTGTTCACCAATGGATTTTTTGCAGTGAATGAGTGCTGTCAGAATGAGCATCCAAACTGAAAACATAAATTAAGTCTATCAATTAATGCTTTGTAAAGTGAAAAGCTGCGTGTTTTTACTAAGCAAATTCATCAATGAGCTGAGCCGTTAAGGTTATTGCGACTTTTTATCCTTTATAACTCGAAATCACAAGTTTGTATCCCGCAATTATATATATATATATTTTTTTTTTTTCTTGTACAAACATGTTTTTCTCTCATCATATAATAATCAACAATAATCGATGGACTGGAGTTGTGTAGATTTTTTTATTGGCTGACGGCACCCATTCACTGCAGTGGATTCATTGGTGAGCATGCGATGCAATGTTATTTTTCTCTATCTATTCCGATGAAGAAGTCATTAACATTCTGCAAAGCCTGAGGGTAGCCTGAATTTTCACTCAAATTTTCATTTTGAGTTTACTATTCCTTTAAAGACACCGCAACTGATTAAACGAAAGCTGCTTATAGATAAGCCTTGAAGCTAATCCACAAAATTTCACTTCAGTCTTTAAATCATCATTTAAAAATGCTTATGTTTTTAGTTTTAGAGTTATTCATACTAACATTCAGGGAAAACCTTACCTCTATTTGTTTTTCTTTTAGTACAACGACACCATCGATGGACCGTACACTGTATTCACAGGCAGAGATGACATCAAGAAGGTTGCAACAATTGAGCGTTGGAATGGTGAAACGTGAGTATAAGAATTCATCTAAAACTGACTCTGGCATTAACTGTACAGTAGATACATATATATATACAGAACCGTCAGTGATTTTGTTTATCTGTCACATTCTTCAACACCTCATACTAACAATCTCATCTAAAAACTCAATGTTGTACAGATCACTAAAATACTGGAATGACCCTTATTGCGACAAGATAAATGGAACAGGCAAGTTTACCTCTAACATATTACACTCATAATGAATTCATTGTGGATCAATTACATTGTTGTTGACATACTATATACTGTATGCAACTGTGTATGTGTCCAATAAAGAAATGTGCACAGGTGTTTCATCTCTTTTAAATATTAATCATCAAATGTAATATTTCACATAGGGCTGGGCGATATATATTGAACGATATATTATGCGCATCTCATCTTTGGTTAGCGCTAAATCTCCGTCAGCTGTTTTTAAATGCAGCGCCAGTTTATGAACAGAGCCGTACATCACTGACAAGCTA
>JAUYWG010000034.1:12079506-12114303 GCA_034779775.1 Enteromius afrohamiltoni | reverse complement strand
TTCGCGGGTGATTCAATGGCGCAGCTTCTCAGTGATCTACGGCTCTGTGTATAAGCTGGCGTTCCTTTTGAAGACAGATTTAGCGCTAATCAAAGAACCGGCTTTACTGACGAGATGCGCATAATATATCATGCGATATATATCGCCCAGCCCTAAGAATCACAATATTCAATTGTTAAATCTGTATGTTAAACAGATGGTTCCTCCTTCCACCCTTTCCTGGACAAGAAAGAACCCCTGTACTTCTTTTCATCCGATATCTGCAGGTATGGTCATTACCTTCCCTGGATAAAGTAAATAAAAAAAAAATAATTAAAAAAATAACTTTTTTAACAAACAAAATACGCTAAGCTTTCACTTAGCTGGTCTCAATCTGATTTTGATAATCTTTGTTTTTAATACATGCCATTAGTTACTGCATTCATTCATTTTATTGGATGTATAAATCTCCAGGTATCCTTTATATATTAAAGTGCCACTCATCAGCAATGTTCTTGTAATCTATTGATTAAAGTCTCACCTTCTCCATGAGGGTTCATGGACTTTCATCTCTCTGCATCCGATTAGATTTGATCAGGAATCCTGATATATATACAGATCTACGTGGATCTTTTACGTGTCCAGTTTTTGTTTGTCGTTACCAGCAGAGGTCAGGCCACTCATTCTGAAGGGTCACAGATGTCAGAAAAAAGTCCCAGTAACGCTAGCAGTTCCTCTCTTTTATCATAATGCATTGTGTGTGGCTGTAAAGACATAACTGCAGGAGATCAAAGCTAGACAGTCTCTTTCTTCATTTAGTCATGACAAGTATTACTGAGAGCGTGTCTTGAGGCTTTTGAAAGATTTTGTTCTCATGTGTTCACTCACGCATGTGCAATGGCTAAAAAGTATTCAGACACTTAAAACACGCTTAAAAATGGATGAGTGCTATTTTATTATAGGCAAAATATCGAATTGAATATTAGTAAATATCTTATATAAGTAAAAAAAAAAAAAAAAATTAGTACTGGGCAATGATAAATTGCATCCAAAATAAATGTTTTTGTGTACATAATATACGTGTGTGTGCTCTATATATTTATTTTGTGTATATATAAAAACATATGCACATATAAATACAAATATGGTATGTTTATGTATTAAATATATTTATATATACAGTAATATAAACTCTAGATACATACTCTCACGCCCCAGGCGTGCCATGAGACGTTTGTGTATGTTGTCGTTTCATGTCCATGTGCTTTGTGTTGGTTTTCATTCGTTCTCCCCATGTGCTCCTGTCATTTGTAACCCCGCCCCGGTCCTTAGTGTCTAATTGTTTCCCCTTTGTCCTAACCTTGTCTTTTTCAGTTCATTGTATCGGTCGTTGTATTTTTGCACTTATATTATTAAATATTTTCACTAAGTTCTGCCAGCCTGGATTCTGATCCGCTGAAGAAGCGGGATCGCGACGACATTCGCTGCAGGCCAGATCCGAAACGTGACACGCACATGTTAATACATCTAAATATGTACTGTATGTGTGTGTGTTTATATACAGAATAATTATACACAGTACTCACACATATATAAACAAACAATCAATTGAAAACATTTATTTTGAATTGTAATAATATTACACAATATTCCTTTTGTGACTTTATTTTTTTATTTTTATTTTTTACTATTATTCAAATATCTTACAGACTCCAAACATTGGGAAGGTAGTGTATTATAGAGGCTAGAGAATATTTGGACACTTTCTGGTTGTCAAAAGTTAGTGGTTACGCATTAATAGTTAATATGATGAAACACTCCTTCGCTCTTTTTTTTTAATTTGTGATCAATCTCATACTTGTCCTCTAGGGCAATATCTGCTGTGTATGAGGAAACGGTTGACCTGAAGGGAATCAGTGTGTATCGGTACATGTTGCCTTCTGAAGCTCTGGCCTCTCCAGTGAAGAACCCAGATAACCAGTGCTACTGTACAGACCCTGTGATCACCAGAAACTGCACTACGGCAGGGCTTCTTGACCTCACCCCCTGTAAAGGTCAGTGCTTTGTGCCTCGTATGGAGTCTGAAGTTGACCGAATGCAAGTTTTTTATATTCCTTTTTGGGGTTTTTTAACAGGAACCCCAGTATTCCTCTCTCTACCCCACTTCCTCTATGGCAGCGATGATCTCCATCAAGGTGTGATCGGACTGAACCCAAACTTTGATGAGCACTCCATATATCTGGATGTGGAACCGGTAAGGAACCCATTCGAGTTTGCACATTTTCTTTTGCCGCATTAAAATAATGCAATGATTATACATTTTGTGCCGTTTGTAGATTACAGGTTTCACTCTGAGATTTTCGAAAAGACTTCAGGTCAACATGCTTTACGGCCCATCGGAAAGTATTACGTATGTACACAAACATCACACGTTGTCACTGATGCACCGCAGTTTGCTAAATTCATCCATGCATGGCCTAACATGACATCCTGTGACTTTCTTTCTCATAGAATTTTGAACAAAATCAAGGACTACACGGTTTTCCCTATCTTATGGGTAAACGAGGTAAGCGTTAACGAATCATCGATTTCATTAAAGCAGTTAGGTCCAGCTAAAGCAGCGATTCACAACGAGCTGAGCTAAAGTATATAGGTTCAATAAAGCACCTATAATAAACGTAGTATTCCAATTTATATTTGAGGCCATGAATATTCTTACAGTTGTGCCGTCAAATGATTGATTGTGATTTGTTTACATAAAATATATAAGTGTATTTTGGAAATATTTCCATGCATATATATTTTTATACTTACACTTTATATATAAATATATTTAATATGTAAAAAAACGTATTTTTCTTAAACTTTACACAAACGTGTTTGTATTTAAATACTGTGTAAATGAAAAATATACACGTTATATAAACAATAACTTAAATTTTGGATGCGATTAATCATTTGACAGCACGCACATATACATGTCTGTATAAAGTATATTTAGTTCAATAAAGTATTTATTTAATTCATATAGAACGTAGGTCCAACTAAAACGTGTAAGTCCACAAATAGGTCCAAAGAAAATATTTAGCTTATACATATTAAAATAAACTATTTACTAAAGCATTTATGAGCATCTAAAACATTCATGTTTAACTGAAGTATTTTGGTCAAATGTAAATAAAGTATTTATTAGGGTCCGATTTAAAACAAAATAAAGCATCAAGGTCAAACTTGTTAAATAAGTCAATAAAATTATATTTATTCGTTAATTTTTTTTACAGCATATATTAACTAATGCATGCAAATATGTGACGCGTGTACAGTAGATGATTATATGCTGTGGGTTGTGATTGGTCCAACTAAAGCATTTAGTTCAAATTAGTACACTCTCTGTTATCTCTACTTTAATTTGGTACTTTAGACCCTTTGGGACCAACAAAGTCATGTCTGAAATCTCACATCTGATATATCAGACGAATTATTGCGGCCCATAAACGGCTAATCTCACACATGTCTGACCCCTGGACCATCTGATAGTTTCATCAGAGCTGGATTAGGTGCCGTCTCACTGCTGACTGACTGTAATTTTGTCTCTGATTTGTGTTAGACGGGAGTTCTGGACGATGCGACGGCCGACATGTTCAAAAAAGAGCTCCTTTCTCGGATGGAGATGTTGGAGGGGATTCAGATCGGATTCATAGTGGTTGGCTTAGTCTTATTCGCCAGCTGTTTGATCGGATTGATTGTGTCGTGCAGGAAACAGAGAAACACAAAAATGTCTTTGATTGTTAAATAAAGGGAAGGACGCTTGGTGCTTTGCGTGTTTGATTTTTTGATAGTGCACTTTGTGAGAATTGTATATTGTAATTGTTAGTTGCGCTCAGAGTACCGCAATTCTATTTATGTAATTTATAAACTCTGCATTTTTGTGGAGCAAAATGATTTCTTTCCATATTTTCGCTTGATATTGTATCGAGGCATACTTTAAATAGTTATCAGGGCAAAGATTCTGCCAGTTTGTGGTCGTACCGTGTTCATTTCAATTTGAAATAGTTTTGTATGTCAGCACAATTTCAGTAAAACAAAGAACTGTGAAACTTGGCCTCAATGTGTTTTTGTGTGTGTGTGTGTGTATTCTCTGTGCCTAGATGTTGCCGTCTGCAAACCTCAAATCACATGCCAAATTTTGCCTTCTCGTGTATAAGACTGATGACAGAAGAAATTCTGACTGGTTTCTACCCTGTAAATACATATGATTTACTTTCCATTCTCTAACGGCTGCTAAATCAGAGCGGGAGGTTTTGTAGAACAAGAGGCTTAAGGTTGAGCGGGAAAACAGGGGTTTGTTTAATATGAAAGTAGGCCTGGGAGCTAACTCCTTCCTTTATGCTTTATGAATTATAAAACACAACTGGTCATCTCTGACTGCTGCTTTCTGCTCTGGTTTGACCCATGGGTTTTAAACTACTAAAGGTCAGAGCATGTAGTTTTATATACTCTGGAATAGATGCTTGACAAATGTCCATGCTATAAAAATAAATGAAAAATAAAAATAATAAAAAAAACGTTAAAAATGACATTTCAACAACTCATTGAATAATATAAGACCATACTGTATGATGCATTTGTAAAAGCGTGCATAATATTTCAGAACCATAGTTGATAGAAGATTTTTAGAATACATTTTTCATGCTCCTTTTGCATGCCTCTATATTTACATCTTGTAAATATGAAAAAAAAAAAAAACTCAACCTAAAACCTTAGTTCATCTTCGAACACAAATTAAAAGACCTTTTTGATATCTGTTTGATATGATCCTGCACAGACGGCAACACGACTGAAATGTTCCCAGGCCCAGAAACGTAGCAGGACATTGTTAAAACAGTCCAGTGGTTCAACTGTAATTTTACCAAGTCAGGGAAATACCTTTTGTGCACAAAGAAAACAAAAACAAGGACTTTATTCAACAATCCTTCTCCTACAAATCACTTATTCTGGCATTAAGAGTATCAGGGCGCATGCGCATTGCTTTCCTTTGCACATAAACGAGGCTCAGTTGCATGTGTGCTCTCAGCATGGCGCCCAGGCCTTGTTTAGTCATTTTAGTTTTCTTTACACAAAAAAAGTATTCTCAGAGCTTCGTAAAATTACGATTGAACTACTGATGTACTTCACATTTCAGTTACATTGCTCAGAGGATTTCATCCATCCACGTTAATTTGCGTTACAAAGACTAACGAAGGTCTTTTTATTACATTACACATTTACAATTTGTACACTCTTCTTCTTCTATTATATTAATTTGTTAGGGCTGTATATATTTTGTATATTTATTTCATATATTTATTTACGGAGTATAGGTGTATATCTATTTTGTATAGTTATTGCTACTATATTTTATAATTGTAGACTGTTTATGCCCGTGCGTAATGATAAATGAGCGTGATGTGTTTTCATTTGCAAATAAAAATGTGTGAATGATTCATTCCTCAATGAAAAAGAGCCGTTAGACTATATTATCAATGATATTAATATCAACAATGATGTTGTTATTGATGATGATGGTGAAACGAAGGCGATGAGTTAATGGACAATTAATATTGATGTAATCTTTATTTATGATAAACTTAATATAAAAGGTGTTTAGCCTACATTGCGTGCAATATAATATAATTTTTTTAAAGTAAAAAAAAAAACAAACAAAAAACTGTAAATTAAAAAAATCTTTATTTATATAGCGCTTTTAACAAAACCTAAAAAAATGTGAAACATACAATTTTTATAATACAATAATTTTTTACAATAATTAACATTCATTCAAAATAAAATAATACTATCTCTGATAATCCCGGGTTGCTATGGTCACGCATGTTTGTCCCCTCCCGGTCACCGTAATACTAAAAGTAAATAACAGAATTGTATTTTTTGGGTGAACTATCCCGTTAAATGTAGCCTAATCTTTGGCAAAGAACATTGTGTATATAGCTTTATGATGCCAAGTATCATAATAAAGAAAGAACCCCACTGTTTTTTAACAACTTTATATTCTCGCGATAGCTGTGAATATACGTATATACTTATACGTATGCGCGAATTCATCAGTCAATTTAGCGTGAAGCTGACCATAAAACTGACTCGGGCTCCTTGGAAGACTGGATCTAAACCCTTCAGATGACGCACATATCGCTTCTGTTTCTCTGTAAGTTGTGAACCAACGCATAAAAAAATACACATTAACTTAAACACAAGTTTACGCGCGGTTTGCGTCATATGGCAGAACGTGACTTCCCAATACTGTTCCGTGAACACAGTAAACATTAACAAAAACAATGCATTTGTGAGTCCTAAAAATCGAGTAATCGTCAGTCTCGTTAGTAAATGAACTGCGTGAACGTAATATGGTTATTCAAACACGACTGACGATCTTATTCTGTTGCGCGTGATTATTTTGTTGTCATTATGTTTCGTGTGTAACGTTAATGTTGCTGTCTTAACTTAATCCTTCATGAGTTTAATCTTATTAATATTGCTAAGGTACTGATGTGAATCAGTTCTTAGTTGTTGTTGTTTTTTTTTATAAAGAGTCTGTAACACATGGGACTGATTAAAGTAGTTTACTGCAGTTGTTCAGGCTTATATCATTAATAAATAGGAATACACAAATCAAGACATTTAATAAAATAAAATTATCATTCACAGCATATTCGCTATAGTAGCCTATTGTATTAAAACACATTGTTACTCCAAAAGCACTTTGAAGAGGGCACAGGGGAAAAAGAAAACGTCAACAAGAAACATCTGCAAAATGCAGAATCAGTCAAAAACATCCGAAATTTGGCATTAAACAAAATTCAGTTCAGGCATTTCAGAGAAAAAGGGGATGAACGACTATAAATGTGAATGCTGTTATTTTAATAGAGACGTCTATCGCAAAACCTAGGTGTGATTGAATTTCTCAGTTGTTTTTGGAGCTGAACTTTTCACTATTTACAGATACTCAAAGTACAAAAAGAGTTACACAGACATCGGGGAATCCAAAACTGGAGGCTGTACAATGCTATACGCCATCTAAAATGAGTGACAGTCACATCACAGCTGTGCACACTGAGCAAACCACAAAACATCAACATGACATTCATTTCCAACAACATGTGCCTGTATAACAATGATACAATATGCATGATCGCATTGCCTTGTGTGATTTAAACACTGTGGAATTCCTGGGGCTCAAGTAAATCTACTATACAAAGTATCTGATTCATTATGATTCAGTATTAGTACCTGGTTTTTAACATAAGATTGGACGCAGCCATTTGTAACTTGAACGTGGATGGTTTCCACTCCTACATGCTTTCAGCGGTGCATTTTTTTACCGGCATTTCTTATCATAATAAGATTAAAAATCATTTTAATCCAATATTCACCCTGAAAATTGACCCTCGTGCCATTCTTGCTTTCAGGATTACAAAAGGAGATGTTTTGCAGGCTGCTCTTTTCCATACACCGAAAATGTGACCGCTGACTGTCAAGCTTCTTAAAGGACAAAAAACGTTTCATAAAAGCGGTCCTTACGACGTGTGCACTATATTCGAGGTTCGACGTTTTTGGAAGGTCATGAGGGTGAGTAAATGATGGCGAACCAGTCATATTTCTGAGGAAGAATTTGGATTAATGATGATTCTCAAAGCACAACACTTGGCTAAAACACAACACTCTTTACAATATTATAGGCTGAGAGAGCCACCTGTCTTATACAGTTTGAAACGTCTCCAAACCGTCTTCTCTCCCTCTCACTTCCCATATGAACACCTGTGATACAGCTGGGAGGATGCGTCATGTTTTTTTATCTCCAAGAAAGATTCTCATGATCTGTTCAGTGACCATAAACAATTCGTTTGCTAGAAAACAAGATTTTACAAGCTAGATATCCACAAATTATCATCTCAATGTAGGGAGGCCATATACATATTGTAGCATTGTAGTTCAGTGAGGGGTATGAAGACTTGCAAGTTGCACAATGGGCAAATGGTTTGCATTTTATATAAATGTTTTACACATCTCTAAACATAGTGTATGCTATGTTCTGCAGGGTTATTAAAGAAAGTGTTATAGAAATCAATAGTTTAGAAGCTAACTCAACTTTATATCTACATATGTAACAGAATTCTCTCAAGTACATATCTAATTTTTTTATCTGATATGTACTAGAAAACAAAATGGTTTTTGTCCATGTCTGCTAGCGTTGAGGCTAATGTTTATGCACTCCTAAAACAGCAGATATGTACATTTTTCTTTCTCTTTCAGTAAACAAACCAAGATAATGATGACTAAACTAGTTTTTTGTTTGTTGAAATGCGTTTTAGAATGATACCGTCCCATATATCACTGGCATAAGGAAGCACAAATAAATGTTCATGGCTGTAATGTAAACTGAAGACCGTTAAAAAAGGACGAGCTCCTCAATATGTCCCATCCCAAATGCCAAGCTTCCCAATGTTTCAGTAAGGAATATTACAACACGGGAATAAAATAACTGCCCCCATCAAGCCATTTCATTGAGTCTTGAAGGACTTTGTATTACTTCGTGGTTTGTTCTGAAATGCCACATTTTCATAAATTGATAACGATACTAGTGTATGACATAATGGCGTTTTGTATTATGCTGCTTGAAACACAAATTTGTGCCTGTGTGTGTGAGCATGTCTTCGAGTCTTCTGCTCTTGGCATTCGTGTATATAAGACTGCTGTACAGGAAGCACCTGAGATGCTTTGAGCTTAAAGAACAACTGCAATTGAGGTTCATAACAGAAGAATCTTCTACAGCGTTCTCTTCCTTTATATCCCACTCGAGTTGTGTCCTGATGCATGTCTTTATTCCTTTTCGTCATCTCTCCATCCATTTCCTTTGTTCGAGTTTCGCCTCTATTCCTCTTGTAAGTGGTTTCGGCGGTTCCTGCTCTTCCTGTTGTCCAGCAAGGGTTTGAGTTTCCCCAGATCACCTCTCTTGGGGCTCTGTATGTTCTGCAGACTCTGCATCTGTTTGCGTTCCTTGCAGTATTGGTGCATGGCCAACGTCTCAGCCGGGCTGAAGGCCGACACCAGGGCTTTCGGGTGCAGTGAGGCTGCCCAGCCCCAGGGAGAATGTTTGTTGCTCAGAGCGCTGACCAGAGCTTCACTCAGAATCTGGAGACGGATTTTAGAAAGCGTGCGCTTGAAGCCATTCTCTGTGGCCAGGCAGTAGTATACCCCCTGATCCGAAGAATGCACTGATCGGATGAGTAAACCGTGATTGGTGGACACCACGCGATCGCTCAGCTTCACCTGCACACAGATAAAAGAATGACCGGTGAATGAGTAACTTTTAAATCCTTAGCGAATGCAAAAATAAAAATAGCTGTCTTTGTTTTTGTGTTTTTGCAATGCGATGAATTCTATAGATTTGTTAATGTTTTTACTATTCATTTAGAATAATGTAGTTTTTCGCAAATATCCTCATAAACATAGTCATTTAGGTCTTGAGTGAAAGTAAACCGCTGCGAAAGAAAGATGGTTTCATCTAGCGCACGCGCCTGGACCCGGTCTGTGTTTGTTTATCGGTCTGGTTAAGTTAAGTTAGGGCCACAAAAGCATGCATGCACAGTAACATTTGTTTATGTTGTTGTCATGAATATGTTGGATCCGGGCAGCTCTTAAAGTTACAGCAGTCTAATATTCCTGCTGTCTGTCATTCATGTTAATCAAACAACATGTTTTTTTGAACCGAGTTGTCCAACCTCTTTCCTGCGATCGTTGTCTCTCTGTATGAGCCATTTAACTGAGGCCTGTGGAGATTTGGGCTGACACTCCAGGAAGGTGGTGTTGTTTTTGACTCCATACTGAGTCATCTCCACTGCATTCCTGTAAGCTGAATCAAGACATGAAGCGTTAGCCAAAGCTCTCGGACGCTGAACGCATGTTAATTGTAATTGCGCTGCCGTAATTCAGCTGACACCCTAACATCTGCCGATGAGGGTCACGACGGGGTTTGAGCTCACCAAGTATACATTAAAATATACTCTGAAGAGTAGTGGGCCACATTAGTGTGTAATTGATTGCCAATGATGTCATACATTCAACATCTGTTTTGACATGATGCTACTTTTGTTTAGTGCATACAGCTGGGATAACGCTTCCACTCATCGTTAAGATTGCTATTTAATAATTCTGATGCATCTGAAGTGTTAAACTGAGTCATCTGGATCGCTGACAGTATCCCTGCCAATTGTATTCAAATTAACAGGTGTTCTAGTCCCATAACAGATTTTTTCACAAGGAGAGAGAGAGTTAGAAAAACATGAGAGGAAGAAGAAAGAGGGAGATGTGTGAGGCTGCATGTCAATTAGCATTAAAGTTAAGCACCGAAATGTACTTAATTGGGGAAAAAAAATAAATTTTATGTGTAATAGTGTGCTCAACATGTCATAAAATGACTTTGAAGCACAAGAGATTTAGATTTAGCAGTAGCAGGAGATTTAGCAGTAGCATTGGCCGCGTTCATATTAGAATCATAATTACAAGATGACAACTTGGTGATTCTACTCTGAACACTTCGAAATGATTAGTTTCTATGACAACGTTTATAATGCCGAAATGGATCCATTTGGGGCTATGTTGTCGATGAGTAAAATACTTAGTCACTAGGTTGATTCACTTCTAGATGCTCTTGCAAATGATTATTTGTGTTCAAATTTGAAGTGACTTAGTTCTTAGCAACACACAATTCGTCCTTGCAATCAGAAAGTAAAAATGCAGCATGATGCGTCAAGGCATGTCATTTCATTTAAAATCAATGCGATGAGGAATTCTGTGTAAGAATGAAAGATTGATATCACAGACATTTTGTTGAATGCTGATTCATACAATGCTACAGTGTTGACAACTTTGCTGAAGTGACTGTTGAGTTTTCATTCAAGTTCACACAAAAATACAAATTCTGTCATTAATTTTATGCTGTTCCAAACCCGCAAGACCTTTGTTCATCTTCTGAACACAGATTAAGGTATTTTTGATCAAATCAGAGAGCTTTCTGGCCCTCCAGTCAGCAATGCAACTGACAAGATAGTCAGGAAAGATAGTAGAAAGATAGTCAGGACATCATTAAAGTAGACCATCTGTGGTACCACCTTAAAGGGTTAGTTCACCCAAAAATGAACCAGTGTTTTTACCACGTTTCTTGGTCTGGGATTGCTGTCTATGGAGGGATATCCTAATATCTTAATTTGTGTTCCGAAGATGAATGAAGGTCTTACGAGTGACGGAATTTACATTTTTGGGAGAACCTTTAACTTTATGACGCTACGAGAATCTTTTTTGTGTTCACAGAAAATAACAAAGTGTAAAGAAAAAAAACAAAAGTAACAACTTTATTCAACAGCTTTCTTCACTTTTGGTTTTGGAACAACATGTAGGTGAGTAATTAATGTCAGAATTGTAGTTTTTTGGTGAACTGTCCCATTATCCCGTTATGAATTTTCAACTTGCAATTATGCGTTTAAGATGCAGTTACAAAAAAGCAGCAGTGGTCAGAAATAGATGCCGTTTTAAAAACAGAGGGGGGAAAAAATAAGGAAATTGTTTCATGCAACTGCAACTTTTTCTCGTAAATGAAACTAAGGTGCAATTGTCAGATATAAAGTTGCAATGACGTTGTATCAAAGAAATGCAAACTGCCCGTCACAAACTAGAATGCGGATCGGGACGCATTTTTCTGTCCGAGCCCGGCACGCATCTCATATTAATGACACATGCCCTTTTATTTGTGGAAAGCCCTCTTTTAATTAAGCAACTGTAGGAAGGCGTTCAGAAGTATCAAGAGATGAGAGCATCAGTGCACGCGGGGCTAAAAGCGCCGTTATAATACGTTATAATTCGCATTGATGTGACCGAACCTGAGCATCCTTTCTAAATATCTGTCCGAACCACCACCACCACCAAATATCCATCCTCTATCACAAACGGCTTACTGAAAACATGCATTCTCATCTCAGCACATAACTTTTAGGACTTTATTTGCCTAACCCAAGTGTTGACATGCAGGTAGTCATTACCTTTCAGATTGAACCCTCTGCACTGAGTCAGTGGATTCCCATGCATAATATCCTGCCTTCTGCTTCTCCTGAAAAAACATTTACATAGGATTAATCCAACAGATTTTCATACGCATTCTTTCCTTTCACTCTTACATTCTCTTACTGACTGAATGTTTCCTTTCTTGTCATAAAAAAGTCACATTTTAGCTTAACTTCTCATAATTAACATGATTCAGATGTCACAAGTACAGTGAAATAAAATGTCTGTTTTTCCACTTCAATACTCAAGAATGGATGTTTTGATGGCTGTGCTTTCCAACAATATTTTTCGTACTCGATACATCTGGCATGAAGAAAAACTGTTTGGCTTAGGTATCAGGTTAACATGTCCTGTTCAGAAACAAGCCACAGTGTAAATACTTATGAATATGTAATATGTGGGCTGTTCTGTTTGAGTGACAGGCTGTATGTGTGCGGTCTGAATACCAAAGACTGGATGGTTTCTAAAATATAGCCAATATTAGATTGTTTTATGGTACAGTACTTGCTTCAAAAATGCCCGCTCTATAGTGTCTGGTATTCTAGTCCCTCGGTATGTCTTTTTAAAGCTCTTTCATGGTCTGCCAGGAAAATCTTAGGCCAGAACTCTTTAAAATGTAATAGTGACAAAATGAATTTTAATATGTATGAGTTAGGGGTTTGTACAAATTCCACAAATAATCTTTCAACCCAGACTGTGTGTCTCTGCTTTATGACTAAATGAAACTAAAGCTGTGTCTCATCGTTTATTTCAGCCCCACCGCTGCTGCAGTTTATGCCACCCTGAGTGTGCGTGTGTACCTCTTGCCAGTAGGGTAGAATCGAGAACAGCTGAGCCCATCCCAGGCACAGTACGGGTCCCGCGCTAAACAACAGTCTGCACAGGCAGAGCCGTATGCCATGCAGCGGTGCAAAGACACCTGGGAAACTCCGTGCTCAGAGCTAACATACAGCTGTTGCTGTAACACACACAAGCCAGATATTTCAAAAGCTGTTCCTTTAACCAACAGGACTGGTGACAAGATAATTAACCGGAATTAAAGCAACAACATTTCCCCCGCCACCCCAACTTACTATATGTAGCACTTAATCACTAAATGGAGCTAGATGAAAGAGCTACTAAATGTAGTTACCTTTTTAGATGAGATTCTTAGGTTGGTGATAGGAGATTGCTTCTGAAAATCAAAATAGAAATGGGGTCAATAAAATTGATTTATTTATATATATATATATGTTTATGGTTTTTTTATTTTTTTTTAATAAATAAAATTCATGCATAAAATGCCTATTCCTTTCGACATTTATATATTAAATTAAAAAAAATGTCAAGGTAGTGTAACTGTAGTATTTTATATAATTTTATGCAAAAAAAATTCAACAATGCATATATGTGGTGCAACCAAAATGGATTGGGTTTTTTTGTATGTGTCCATTGGTAGAGAGTTTAGTTTCACTATCATGAGTTTTTTGTACTGTTTAATGTTTTTCTTCTTTTCAAAATAATCTACATTTTTTTAAAGATTATGGGTTGTGAGGGCCCCTGGGAAAAGCCTTTCCCAGGTTCATTCGCATGACGTTTGCATCGGCCCCTAGGAGGACCTTCAGAAAACATTCGCACAACGCTCTTGCGCGTTCACAAAACGTGTGGGCCCCGCTGGCCCGTTCCGTAATCCACCTGGACCATCTCTAATGTCATTGTTCAACTGTGGCGTGAGTGACATGCGTCTGACGGTTGTTTACTGGAGGCGGATTTGCGTCACCCAATCAGCGTCCGCTCATTTAAATGTTTATTTTAATCCAATAGATATTAATTTTTTTCTTTCTTTTGAGCAATTGGGGGCCCCCTGAAGCCATATAAAGCCTGTGCAATCATCCGGCCTTGCACATGACACTTCTTAGTTATGATTTTAGCCCAAATATTTATAAGCTTGTTAAATAGTTAGGTATTCCTATTCTCACATGTGTAAGTAAATCTAATTTGTGCTTTAATCACCTTATAATGATTTATAAGGTTCGTGTTTGTTTATATTACAACTCCAAAAATGGCCATGTCAAATGGTATAACCCTAAGAAAATTAAATGACGTTCATTATTAAAAAATTCATAATGTTCATAACAGGAAAAAAAAAAAAATTGGAAAAATTTGATCTCTTCTCACTTGATGGTTACACCATTTGACAGTTTTACATATCAAAGCTGAGCATATGTTTAGGCCTAGCTGTTCATTATAATGGACATCCTTAGCCTATTTGAATCAATCAAACGAAACCACACTTTTTAAAGAGAAATTGCCTATTTATGTTGAGTTTTTATGTGCAAATTTGTGAGTGTGTGTTCAGATGCCAATTTAAACATCCCACGGCGCTGTGTGTGTGTGTGGCATTTCATGGTGCCTGATTTGATTCATTGCGCCTAAACCTATTTTGACGATTCCGAGCCACTCAAAGCAGATCGAAAGAAACCTCTCAGACTAACCTTTTCCTCACCTCATGCCCAGTCTTTATTCCCATTAAAAATCTGCCTGCCCTTAGAAAAACATGGAATTTTAATAAACGCTTTGTGGCAGTGCCAGCTCTGCTCCTCCAGATACTTTGATGTGTGATGTGTGGCGAGAACTCAGACCTTAAACACTTCCAGCTCCTCCAGGATTAGATCCTCATCCAAGGAGCCGTTTGACGGCAGAACCACGACCTTCTGTACCGTGCCTTTATCTGCGAGCAGAATATCAGAACATCAGGAGAGTATTGGACGGTCTGGAAAGCAAAAACAACCTTGATAATGCGCTCTGGTTTAAACTGCCTATGAACTTTCCATTGTTTTCAGATTTTGTCTTTGAAATCTTTCAGCTTGTGTGTGTGTGTATTTGGGTTGGTTTATGATGTTGTTTATCATCTGTTCTGAGAAACAGTTCTGCAAACTAGACTTCAGAGGAAAATGTGTGGTTGCCAAGGTGTTCTGGGTGGTTGCTAGGTGATTTTCACGTCAAAAGAGCCCTCCCTCTAGTCCCTAGATATGGCCCGTGGCCCTACTTCAATGTAAGTCTAAGCATTTTGGGGTTATTTTGCCATCTGCCTGGTGGAAATTATTTATCGGTTACCTAACTGTAGAAACATTTTGAGTGATGAGTTTGACGCCATTAGCAGCTTATGAACGTTAAACGTCAAGCTCATCCATTCTGTGAGGTCATGATAGGTGTGTGTATTTTGCTTCAGATCCTCAGAGAGTTCAGCTTAAAACTCTGGAAATTCCCATTTTAAATAGCCAACATTTCTGGACGAAACGCTGCCAAAGAGCAGGCAGGCCGCGCCGCACAATGCTCTTGGCTTTCCATCAGGAATTTTGATAGGCAAATACAAACAGCTGTGATTTTGAATTCTCTCCAAATGTCCCTATCCCCGTTCCCTAGTAACCGCTGAGCCTGTCTGCTGTCGTGTCTCTGATTCTGTGCTCAGATAAACACACACTCACACATGCTTTCTTTCTGTCTTCCATTGCCATCTCCAAAGCTAATACCTGTGACACAGCAGGAATCATGCTATCTTCCATTTAACTGATAATAGAACAGAGATAGATGTTTGTGTTAAAAGTTATTAGATGATAACGTTTGTGCAGCTGGTGTAGACTCTCTGCCCTCTAGTGGGGGTCAGATTTATGTCTGTATGATCTCTGGATGAGTTGTTGTAGCATGTTTTTGTAAGGAATGGAATGGTATGAATAACTATTTTTAAAATTAAATTAATTAAATTGTAGTACTGAATATAGCATATTTCTGTAAGGAATGTTATAAATAACTGTTTAAAATGAAATGAAATTGTATATTGTAATATTGAATATACTTTATTCAATATATCTTATTTCTGCTTGTAAAAACGAAAGAATTGAATTAATATGATGCTTGTTTTTGTGTTTTTAAGCATTATAGAGAAGTTGGACTATTTAATTTTTTTTAATAATGATTTATAAATGACTAATGAATATGAATAATATAATAATGAATATGAGTATTAATTGTATGGAAGCTCGGAAGAGATAATATCTTGCAATTCCCAAGAATTCTCGAGAGTTCTTGAGTTCTCATAAGTAAGAGTTTGCAATCCATTTATGACTTTATTTCTCACTATTTCAAGTTTATATAACGCAGTTCTGAGGAAAATAGTTCATGTCCTGCAAATTTGGATATTTATATCTTGTAATTGTGAATTTATATCACACAGTTAATTTGATTATAATGAGTTTGTAGCACACAAAGGCCCAATCCCAATTCTTTTTTTTGTACCCCTTTGCCTACCCCTCACCCCTTGAAATAAAGTGGGAAGGGTTAAATATTTTCGCCTAAGAAATGGGACACCACTACTACACTGTTATACGTCATCATCCATTGTCACTAGCTCCAAACGTCAGAGGACATGCACCGATGTAAGCATCGTTCATTTACACATGGACGTAAGCGAAACAAAACAATGTAGGTACCAGGTATATGACACAAAAATATATTTCCTAATATTGTGCAATCGGTGCTTTCCGCTAGCGAACTTTAGCGATTTTTTTGGCAAACGTTTCTTTACAGAACATCACCATAAACACAAACACAAGACCGATGGTAATATAGTGAAAATTGGCATAAGAATCCTTATTAATGGCAAAGATGACTTGCACATTTATGGGTCTGCTTGCACAAGTGAGCAGCCATGTTGGAAATTTCTATAAGCCCTTCGTTTGAAGTGAGGTCCCGAAAAATCTTCGTCTCGAGGGTTATCTAGCCCTTCCCCCACCCCTCCAACCAAAAGAGAATTGAGACACCCCTACCTCAAACGGAGGGGTAGGGGAAAGTGTAGGGGTAAGGGGTAGAATTGGGATTGAGCCAAAGTTATTATTAATATAAAGCAACTGTACTAAATCTTTAAATTAAAATATTGTGGACCCCTTGGAAGTTAGTTGAGGCTCTAGTAGATCCTGGCCTCCTGGACTCACTGCTTTAAAATATATTATTTAATTTTAGTATACAAATGGACATAATGCAGGCCAGATTCAAGCCTACATCACCCACTAAAGCTTAATGTTTCATGAGCATGTGTGCTAACTCTTTTTACGTAATTGGAGAAACAGATGAGTATAAGATTACATTTAGATGGGATTTTCTATAAAATAATAAGAAACGTATCTCTTGTATGTTTTGGTACATAACAAAGTCGTTCGCCATAATTTATTAAAGAGAAGTATTTTAAATTAAGTATGATTTAACTGACAAATGACTTTCAGTAAAATGCTCTTTTTTTACGTGGAAAAAGCTATTTAGTCTGTTAAAAAGCACTCAAACTCACTCAAACTTAAGTGTGCCAGCTCCTTCCACAAACAGATTACATTGAGGTAGTTGCTGAAATGTATTTTTGAACTGTTTTTCATCTGGTGGTTGTAACTCGGAATAGGTTAATGTTTTAGAATAATCATTTATTTTTCTTGAGACTTGTCATACTCTGGGGTCTTACCTGTGCCCAGGAATAGAACCTGGTAGTGTCCGTCTGCAGCGGTGACCTGGTCAACAGCTACAGAGGTGTATTTATAATCTGCATGTGTCCGCACCACAAGAGGTTTCCTGCCGACCGGGTAGATGGGGTTAAACATGACGGGGTGATTCCTCACGAACGTCACCACATCATCTGGAAACTCTTTAGTGCTCTGGATGTGAGGGGTGAACGCGCCACCGGGACACTGATGGGAACAGGATAAAAACAATTTGAAGATTAGACAATCATGATGGAGATTGTGAAAGCTTTATTCTTTAATTTAGTCTTTTTGCCACATTTCGTCTCATTTTAAAAGTTCCCCCCAAAATGTGAAAGTCCAGCATTATTAATCTAAGTGAGAAATTAACCCTTTGTGGCTTTCACATAATAATAATAATAATAATAATGTAGTATTACATTAATAAAATAACATCATTCTATATGTTGTCATATAAAAATATTATTACAATTTCCATCTTGTCCTTTATCTGAAAAATAAATTACCATAAAATGATAAGCCCTTCCAGCAGAGGATAGACCAGAAATCAAACCTACAATGTTTAATGTACATACTCAAAAATGTTATTGTTATATATTATTTAGTGCTGTCAAGCAATGCATCCTTATTTATTGCATCCAAAATATTTGCTTTATTCATTTATATTTATTTATTTTATTATAATTTTTTTTTTATATACACACACGTATTATGTAAATAAAACTTTTATTTTGGGTTTGATTAATCATTTGACAGCACTGATATTATTTTGTAATTTTAAAGTAATTGTAAAATTATCTAAAAATGTATCTACAAAACATAAATTCTTATTAAAAAAGTTATAAAAAAAACAAACCTACAGATTCCAAGTAATTTAAAAATAAATGTTATTAAATTAAGAAAAAGCAATATATGATATATTCATGAAATTTGTAAAATAATAAGTACATATTAATAAATAGTAGCATAGTAATATCCTATTTTTTATTAGTTTATAACTCTACCAAAATTGAATTGAGTAGCATAATCTAGTTAAGTATTATTAAAAGGTATCATGGAAATCAAATCTCCTAATTTCATGTATAAACTAAAGTAAAAATAAGATTATGATGATTCGGCAAATGTTCCCCACCTACACTTATTTGCCTTTTCAACAAAATTCACAAATATTTACTGGAATTATAAACAAAGTGACTGTACCAAGGCAGGACATGAGTGTGTGTGTGTGTGTGTGCAACTCACAGTTCCCGGTCGTGGGTATGGGATCCGGCCCTGGAAAGCCACCCACTGGAAGTTGGGTCCTTCCCTGTGTGCAAACGGTCCGTTGAAGACCGTCAGGATGTCGGCCATGTTATACACACAGACAGCAGAGCCTCTGAACACAGAACTGGAAGGAATAACACAAAACACATTTTACATGAAGCAAGTCTGACGGTAAAAGACTGTCTTGAGCATCTTTCCCAAGGATGAAAGGGGTTATGTAAAATGGTTAAAGTGGAGACTCGGTCCACAGAGAGAGAAAAATGCCTCATAGAGGAAAGGACACCGCTTTGGTTACACTCTGAGATGAAGTGTGGTTTGGCTGGGCATCCCAGATTATGATCAGACAGCAAGACACAGCATTTCTTTGTTTGATCGCAAAACAAAGGGGTAGAGACCAAATATAATGATAAATAACAGAGCAGGGCACAGACAAGAGGGGCTGTCGCTGTTTGGATTGGCTTCATTAGGAAAACCACACCGAGGATGAACCACAGCACAGAAACCTTGACCGAAATCTCACCTCATTAAACCACAGCTCACGTACACACGCCCCAACATACACTCATTCAAACCCACCATAACAAACATAATCAAATGACCCAGAGCGAATGAGAACTCATATCTGAACTGTTTCGCCTAAGCAACTAGATAATTAATGAACACCACTGGATCTTAAGGAAGAAAAAAAGACATTTCAGTGAACTTAAACTGTTCTGCAATCATATGAACATTTCTTATCCAGTACTGTAAAAGCTAAATGATTGGAGTTATGTTTGCTGGTAGTGTCAAAACATGCTGTCACTTTTTATTATATTTCTTTTTAAGGGACATTTGCTTCCTGGAATTGATTTTCAGGGACACTTTTGACTATTCTATATTTTTCCCTAAATATATAGAAATACAGTGTGCTATATTTTTTGTGCTAAATACTTCAACCTCAAAGTGTAGAATGTATTTTTTTATTACATTTAATAAACATATTTTATTACAGGCCTATATAAAGTTATATTTATAGAAATTAGATTTTAAATGTTAGAATTAATGTTTACATTAATACTATATTTGCAAACATGAACAAATAATATAGCATATAGAAATAAATTAATTTAAGAGTGTAATATGTTTTTAGGCTCATCGTAATAGGTCAAATTAAATATTACAGTTTTATTAGATAATAGATAAATATAAGCAAAAATATAAAAATACAAATAACAGACTGTATATAGAAATAATAGAGGAAAACTAAATATATATTCAATTAGTGCTATCAAATGATTAATCGTATTCCAAAATAAAAGTTGCTTACATAATATGTTGTATTTATTTATTATGTAAATATAAAAACATACACATTCAGTATGTATTATGTACATGTAAATATTTAATATATAAACATAAATGTTTCTTAAATATATATGTGTGTGTGTGTGTATATAAATACAGCACACACGCATATATATATATATATATATATATAGTAAACAAAAACCTTTATTTTGGATGCATTTAATCGAATTAATTGTTTGATAGCACTAATATATATGTACATATGAATGTATTTGATGGCTTCAGATGCACCTCTTTTCTTTTAAATGAGCATTTTTATCAGGCTCCTATGTTTAGATTCAGCAGTTTTACTGTAATAGCAATTCAAAGGTTACTAGTCAGTTATTTTAAAAAACAAAAGTCAAACCTAATAAAAATGCTCATTTAAAAGAGGATTTTGCATTTGAGGTCTTCATTTCAGTATTTAACATTAAGTTGAATATGATGTGTAGTGTAAAATAATATTTATAAACTTATAATATTAGTAGTGTAGTATTTTAATTTTGTAATAATAATTGTAAAAAATCAGGAATTCACTAGCTTTATATTCAAAATTTGTCACATTTGTGTCTAGTCATGCACATGAAACACGCGCATGAATATCCAAGTAATGCATGCTTGTTTCTAAGAGTTTACACTTACTCATCAACACAAAACACTAGAAAAATATACATTTAAACTCAGTGACATGACACTGCATATTACACACACTCTGTGTGTGTGTGCGACAGAATACATGAAATATTCAGCAGGACCATGCAGATGTCAGTGAAAAGCTGTTGGAAGAACTAAGATTAGATATTTGTTTGTAAAGGAGTGACCGTTCCCTTCCTTTACCGCCTTCAGGTGTGATCAGATTTTCCCAGAAACCCCCTCAGCTCCAACCCCGTCTGACCTATATTTGGCGAATACAAACACAAAAACATGTGCATGCATATATACACACATTAGCGGCAAGCTCAATATTGCTATTGGCTTTACCTCGTAGAGGTGAAGACTCCAAAGATGAGAAGGCCCTTTGGGTGGTCCGTCTCCAATAAAAACACATTCTCTGGAAGGAAAGAGACAAACACTCACTCAATAGCTGAACATCTGTCCCACAACATTGTTACACTGTTCTAGTTTGGCCTAACAAGAAGAAAACAGGTGAAAGCGTGTAAATCCATCACAGGCTTTGACCCTTCAGTGTAAACGGTCTGTGCTGAGTGTTTTATGATCATAAAAGGATTTTAATGAGGTGAAAAGCTTTACAAATGACCTATAGGGCCATTGTTGGACACTGACAAACACCAAAATGGCTGGTTTATGGTTAATGTATACCAGTATTTATAAAAAGCTGTTTAACTATGATGTGAATGAAGCTGGTAAGGCTTTTGAAGGAGTGTTTAGGGTTAAGTACAGGTTAAGAACTAGCAGCACCCTGTCTAATTAGGGTACAATGGGGTTAAATGCCCCTTGGGGTTTTCTTCTAGTCCTATTTTTTTACTTCAATCAATTACTCAATATAAATACAGAAATATATATTTACCTAAAAATAATCATTTGTGTTAAAGAAATGTTTTATTATTTAAACAGTTTAATATAAAGGCATAATATCGACAGCCAGGAGACTTTTGATTTTAGTAACATAAACATTGTAAAAATATTTGAATGCTTTACATTTTTTAATTTTTATCATTTTTAATGACAAAGTGAAGTTTTTTTTTATTTGTTTTTTTTGAACATATTGTACATGCGATAATCGACTTAGGATTAGTCAGTCCTAGATATTGTCTATATATGTTAACTTTATTAAACCAAAACAGTCCTTGAAGTAGAACCTGTGTGTGTGTGTGTGTGTGTGTGCTGTCTACAATGAGAGGAACAAATGTACCCACAAGGATAGTGAAACCTGAAATTGTTGACACGAGGGGAATAAATTAAATTAAAATAATAATAAATTAATAAATTAAATAAGTAAATTATGTTTATCTGAAAGTGTACCAATGCAAACAGGGGTAGGTTTAGGGGATAGAAAATACAGTTTGGTATGTAAAAAAGTAAAAGAATCTAGCAAAAGTTAGTGTTTGTCATCTGTCCCTACTTAACCTTATTTTGTGAACAAAATACACACAGAATCGAGCTAAACCTGACAAACCCCTTTTTGCGGACCTCCTAATTTGCAAAAACTATATAAAAATTGTGATCTTATTTATTTATTGTCTTTAGAAGGTTTTCTGTTTGAGTGTGGGTTAGATCTAGATGACAGTATTTTGGTCCCGATGAGGAAAACAGCTTCTAAATCATATAGAATATTATATATTATATATATTATATTTTTGAAAATCTAGTAAATTTAGAAAGTTTGTGCATGAGGTGTAGGTTTAGGGTAAGGGTATAGAAAATACAGTATAAAAACTATTGTGTCTATGAAATGTCCCCATGTGTTCTGTAACAAATGAGAAAATGTGTATAATGACATGGGTATGACATACGGTAAGTATTACAAGGAGAATGTGACTTTTTAGACATTACCCCATGTCCGCACTTTTCAAAATGCTCATAAATCACACAGAATAGTGTATTGAAAATCTGAAATAGCAGAAGGTTTCTTGTAAGGGATAGCGTGTAGGGCGGTAGCATGTACAGTTTGTACAGTATAAAAACCATTACGCCTATGGAGAGTCCCCATAAACCACAAATGCAAGTGTGTGTGTGGTCTCACCAAGCTCATCAAAGTGGGTCTCTGTACCGTCCTCCTCTAGAACCGAACACACCAGCCGAGCCTTCAGAAATGTGGTCCACTTGTTCACCAGACTGCGTTGACCACCAGTGTCATTCTAAATAGAATTTACAATGACTTCAAATTAATTATTAATATATTATACGGTTCATATTAATGATTAAAATAAGATCAATTCTTTTAAAAAAATGTACCTCCCTGAACATAATTGCATAACTTGTGACAAACTGACATTGACGGACTTACAGGGCAGACTCGAGCCACCATAGCATGGATGTTCTTAGTGTTTCCACTACTGTCTGTCAGTCTCTCACGCAGGAAGAAGTAAAGTTTAGCGTCGTTCGGATCCAAGCCATCAGGAATCAAGTGAGCATCGATGAACACTGGCTCTAGTCAAAATAGAAGAATAACTACACTTTAAACACTCAATTTGCTCTACATCGACCACAAAAGAGAAATAAGTATATTGTACTGTATCATTTCTTGCCTAAAGAATCAAACATCTCTGCATGGTGCTAATGCCTAAGTTTATACGCAACGCGATACAGCTGCTGGCAAACCTCTCAAATCTCACAGATCCAGACCAACTGTGCGTTTCATTGTGTATATTTGGATCGAATCACACAAAAGATAATGTGACCTCTTGAGAAAACCATTCTGCACGTACAATACGTTTCCATTTTCCTGGTGGAATCATTGTAAACATATCCTGTCTTCAGCTATTTCCTTTGACGTGGGCAAAGATGATTTTTACTTGGTGGTTTGTGTATTATTTCACTGAAATGGCACGGAACGTGAACATGTAATTTAATGCTCCACATAAATTATTATTTGTAGCTTCAAGAAAACGTTATGCACAATTTTCTGACAGAACAGTCATAATAATGTAGACGGATCAAATAAAATGTTGGGTTTGTACCGCTCAGCCATTTGGAGTTATGTTGGTCCGTCCTAACTGCGTTCCTTGTGGTCAGGCTCCTGAAGATTGCCGCGTCTGTCCCCATGAAGTCAATGTACATGCCAGAGAACAGCTCCTGATCTAACCAAATACAAAAACAGAAACATGTGACGTATTTTATTACATTACATTTAGTCATTTAGCAGACACTTTGTAGCTAGATGTGGATTTTATCTTTTTTATCTTCTCAGATGAGTATTAAGGTTGGTGAATCAAGCTAGGAAAGACAATAAAATAAAATAATTGATCAGAATTAATTTTATCTAGTTAATGTGAGTTATTTGTGAATTTAATTCAACTTTAAATTATATATCAATACTAGTGCAATCGATTAATCCCATGTAAAATAAATTTTTGTTTACATATGTGCTATGTATATACATGTATATATTACATTAAAATGTTTTACTTATTAAATATAAATTACGTGAATATAAATACAGACATGCAAATACCTGTAAATATTTTCTAAATATATGCGCATATTTATACATAATAAATTTGCACCCATATATTTACAAACAAAAACTAATTAATACCACATATTTCTTCTTTAAGTTAAAATTGAAAAAATTCAGTTCCTCTGAATTTTTTTTTTTAGAGGAACTGAATATTACTTCATTTAAATTCCACTGTTGCTTTTGTTCAATTATTGATTAACCTGCAAGAATACGACATTCTTCATCTTTTCTTTTTCAATTCCTTAGCTATAGAGGTTTTTGTGTGCGTTTCGATAATCTGTTCCAGTTGTGTTTTAATAGTAATCTCAAAGAACAGATTGAAACTGTTATGATGTCAAATCTAATGCATTAATGTAGTTGATGGGTTATTAAACATTTACTCCATATGTGTTTACTTTGACTGCCCTATTTAAAATACATTTTTTTGTGTTTTTTGCTACTGGCTCAACACATCTTTCTGTTAAATACAAGACCTACAGATTTATTGCGGCTGTACATTTCTCTGAGGTGCACATTACTAATGACCTGCTCAAATCTCCATTCCCCAAATCTCTCCTTCCTTTCATCAGTGCACTGCTCTATCACTTCATCACTCCATATTGCTGGGCCCTGTGGTCGACATGTGTGGCTAAGGGCCAAGTGTATGATGGAAATTGTCAGCCGGACGTCGGACTGAGAAAGCTGTAGGCTGTCATGTCAAGGGCCCTTGGTCTTTGATGCCGTCTAGACCGTTAGGAACTGTTTTTCCTAATGGAATAACCACTTAAAACTTTCTCTCATATACAGATGACTCAATGATGACCTTTAACATATTATATTTAGGTGTGCGTGTGTGGTTTTTGTAGGCGAGTATGTGTGATGCATGCTATTAGTTCTTGTGTAAACTGGGAAATGATGGGATGTGTGTTTCAGGGTTATTATAGTTAATTACAATTAAAGTTTTTTTTTACTTAGCTTTTTTTACAATTATAAAACAATTAAAAAGCGAACATAAACTAAAAATTGTATTATATTTTATTTAAAAATTGTCATTCAAAATAAATAAAAAATGACAAAAAAGTTATTTTAAAATAAATCAAAACATTATTTTATTTCAAATGAAACAGTGAATGTTAACCTAAAAAATAAATAATAAAAACTTTTAGAATTAAAAAAAATATATAATAATGAAATACATTAAAAAAAAGACAAAAAACACAGAAAATAAAAAATAAAATATGAAAACATTCAAATTTTTCATTAAAACTATGGTAGTGTTTCAGTGATACTAAAATAACACTGTTGTGTTTATGTTGCGGTTGTAATGACTCTCTGGTGTGTGTGTGAAAGCATGAATGCGGGTGTAATTTAGCCCATTGGCTGTGTCAACAGCAACCCAACACCAACTAGCCAATTACAGATCAAAGGATTAAGGAGGCGGCACTGAGTGACCTAAAGTTGTCACATCAAAACGGGGCAGAGAGCCACAAAATGTGGGTGTTTTAATGACACTATGGGGTCATGAACAAAGAGATCATAGAGAATGTGTTATAGTACGTGTCCAAGACAAAACGGGACCTGTGGATAAACACACAAAAGACAGCAGCACTTACTGAGCATGACTGAGACCGTGTTGACTTGTGGGTTAAACGAGCATCTTCCTTTCCCTGATTCTGCTCGGGAAGAGATTTGAAAGACTTGCTCCTGCCAATGACACCAAAAACACAAAATCTCTCATTTCACACAAACAAACTGTTACTGTGATATCAGACAGTGCTTAGTCCTTATATGTTGGTTTAAGTGGGCGATTCATGCCCGAAATAAGCTGCAGAGCTGACCTTTTTAATCAAATAATCAAATTATATCCTTTAATACAAATGAATGACTGACATATGCTCTTGTTAGAATTTTAACTACTGTACCATCATTAAATGTATTCTCAGCATTCCGCTTGATCCAGAGTTTCGCTGCCAATCTATATAAAAAGATTTCGGAGTAATTTCCTAGCACTCATTAGTGCAGTGGTTCTGGCTTCCTTGTGATTGGTTGGACAGACTTGCCTGAAGTCTTCCAGGTTTCCGACCATCAGGACAGTTTGTCCTCTCTTTGGTGTCATGATGTTGGCCAGTTTTGTGAAGTGAGAGAAACCAGAGACGTAGAGAGCCTCCGTCAGGACATACAGCCTTGGTTGGTAGTTCTTCTAATTTGTCACGGGGCATATCTATTCGTTAACTAATATATTGTCTCTTTACATCACACACAACTATAAGCAAAGATGTGAATCACATGATGACTCTGGGGTGGCCCCGTCATTGTTGCAATCAAAGCTACTCTGCACACTTTTAAAGGTTACAGGTCACCCTACTGCAGAGTTTTCTTCTTCTGTAATAGTCCAGCTGGTGTGTAGCCAAGAGAGATGGACACAGACGGAGGGTTGAGAGAGGAAAAATGCTTTTCAAACAAAAAAAGAATGATAGAAAACAAGCTGGCTAGCAGGACTGCTTCTAATCTTGTCTGGTCTCACAGTGTCTCTTCTCTAGTGTTTTGTTTTGGGTTTTTTTTTTGTCTCGTATCATCGTATCTCATCTAGTATTGTCTTGATTTGTCTTTTATCACCTCATCCAATTTTGTTTTGTCTCATCTCGTCTACTCGTCTCGTCTCATCTAGATTTGTCTCGTCTTATCTCATCTTGTTTTGTCATGCTTTGTCTAATATTGTCTCATCCAATCTTATATATTTTTGCCTTGTTTTGCTTTGTCTTTGCCTTATCTCATATTATCTCATTTCATCTAGATTTGTTTCATCTCATGTAGTTTTGTGGTGTCTTATCTAAAAATGTTGCCTTGTTTTGTATTGCCTCATCTCATGTAGATTTGTCTGGTCTCATCTAGTTTTGTCTTGTTTATTCTTGTCTCATCTCATCTTGATTTGTTGTGTCGTATCTCATCTAGTTTTGTCTTCTCTAGATTAGTCTTGTCTTATCTAGTTTGGTGTCCTTGTGTCTTATCTCGTCTCATCAAGATTTGTCTTGTTTAGTCTTGTCTAATCTTGATTTGTTGTGTCTTATCTCATCTAGTTTTGTCTTGTCTTGTCTCATCTAAATTTGTAGTGTCTTGTCTCATCTAGATTTGTAGTGTCTTATCTCATCTAGTTTTGTCTTGTCTTGTCTCATCTAGTTTTGTCTTGTCTCATCTAGATTTGTCTTGTCTTATCTAGTTTTGTCTTGTCTTGTCTCATCTAAATTTGTAGTGTCTTATCTCATCTAGTTTTGTCTTGTCTCATCTAAATTTGTAGTGTCTTGTCTCATCTAGTTTTGTCTTGTCTTGTCTCATCTAGTTTTGTCTTGTCTTGTCTCATCTAGTTTTGTCTTGTCTTGTCTCATCTAGATTTGTCTTGTCTGGTCTCATCTAGATTTGTCTTGTCTGGTCTCATCTAGATTTGTCTTGTCTGGTCTCATCTAAATTTGTAGTGTCTTGTCTCATCTAGATTTGTCTTGTCTTGTCTCATCTAAATTTGTAGTGTCTTATCTTGTCTAGTTTTGTTTTGTCTTGTCTTGTCTCATCTAGATTTGTCTTGTTTTGTCTTCTCATCTAAATTTGTAATGTCTTGTCTCATCTAAATTTGTAATGTCTCATCTAGTTTTGTCTTGTCTCATCTAGATTTGTCTTGTCTTATCTAGTTTTGTCTTCTCTTGTCTCATCTAAATTTGTAGTGTCTCATCTCATCTAGTTTTGTCTTGTCTCATCTAGTTTTGTCTTGTCTCATCTAGTTTTGTCTTGTCTCATCTAGTTTTGTCTTGACCTACAGTACGTAGTTGTGTCTTGTCTTGTTTCATCTTAATTTGTCTTGGCTTTTCTAGTTTTGTCTTGTTTTGTCTCATCTCATCTAGATTTGTCTTGTCTTATGTAGTTTTGTTTTGTTTTGTCTCATCTCCTCTAGATTTGTTTATCTCCTATCTACTTTTGCCTTGTCTTTTGTTGTGTCATTTTATTTACATTTTGTCTCATCTCATTTAGTTTTGTCATGTCTTATCTATGTGCTTTGTCTTATTTTGTCTATTCTCATCTCATCTCATCTCACCTCACCTCTTCAATTCTCATTTTTTGCTTTATTTTAACTAATTTTGTTACATCATATTCATCTCATCTAAATTTCTTCTCCTATGACAGCTTGTCAGCTCTCATCCTATCCCATCTGGTCCTCATTTTTTCTTGTCCCATCTCATCTTGCCTGTCCTTATCTCGTCTCTTGTCTTGTTTCATTGTGCTGTGTTTAGTCTCTTCACTTATTTCTTCTCTTCTTGTCTCACACCTTCTCATTTCATGCAGTTGTCTCGTTTGGTTTAATCTCGCATCTTATTTACCTTAAAATCTTTTTCTCCTTTAACCTTTTAATATTTAAATTTAATATTTATGTCATATCACAACTCACCTCATCTCATCTGTTTCTCATTTTTTGTCTCATCTCATTACGCCTGTCTTCACCTTCACCATGTACCTTTGTGTTTCATCAGGTCTCATTTTGTCTCAACTTACTCTTCCCTACTTACTATTCTCTTCTATTATCATCGTAATCTTACCTTGTCTTTAACCTTTAACTGCGTATTCACATTGTGTCGCATCTTGTTTGGACTTGTACCATCACTTGTCTTATCTTTTCTAGTTTTATTTTGTCATCTGGTCTTATATCTTCTCTTCTTGTTTAATCTCAGCCCATTCATCTAAAGACCAAAGTACACTATGTTTTGTATGTGTATACTAATTAGGGTTGGGTCGATAGACGATGCCATCGTCCATGGCCAATAGACATCACGATGCTGAGCCAGTATCGCAATCCTCCACCCCGCCCCGCAGCAGCAGCAGCATCAAGCTCGCGAAAAATACACTTAATCTATGGTGGCAAATCTATGTCATTAATAAGCGAGCACACGTGGTAAATCATTTCCGCGAGACAAAATGCCATCGTCCATCGCAATGTTTCACATTAGACATCGTACGATGCCAAATTGGTCGACATCGCCCAACCCTAATGCTAACGTATTCTCTTTTAAAACTGGGTTGCATTTGTTCTTGTGGTCCCATCTTAGTTAGTTGGTCCCAATAGTTATTGTTTTCTGCTGTGAAACAATAGCCTGGTGTCGGTGTTCCCCTCTTGTGGAACAATCGATTAGTGCAAAACAAAGTCATTGCATATGTACAACCTGCACATACAAAGTTTGCAATCTTACAAAAAGTACTGTTCTGTTGACAAAATTTGAGTTGCCCACTGAAGTATAATTTGGGCTTTATTTGCACACTTCTCAATTTTTCACTTTCTCTTTTAACCTCTAACTACCCTCATTCCCAAGCTGGTTTAAATTGTCATAAGCTTTTAAATAGAT
Source organism: Enteromius afrohamiltoni (assembly GCA_034779775.1). Classification (NCBI taxonomy): domain Eukaryota; kingdom Metazoa; phylum Chordata; class Actinopteri; order Cypriniformes; family Cyprinidae; genus Enteromius; species Enteromius afrohamiltoni. Next base: position 12,084,625 of record JAUYWG010000034.1, on the reverse strand, counting down.
GTATGGTGTTGAACTTTACAACTCAACGGTAGATCTAACAATTTTTTTTTTTACCAGAAAATGAATGGAACATGGGCCTAATGTCCTTTTTTCCAATCCTGCATTTTATGATTCTGAAACAAATGTAGTAAAATAAAGGTGAAACTGAACTAAATCAGACAGTCTGACTGCTTTTCATTAGTGAGTGTAAACTGACCTCAGGACGCCTGCCACGGTTAACATATGCACAGACTGGGCTGTAGGCTCCACTGCCGCAGATGAACAGATGAGTCCTGTTATAAGGCTGAATCACTCTTAAGAAGTTTCCACATCCATGCTGAGGAGAACAAAAAGTCAGAGATAAACATTTTCATTCCTAAAAGTTATATAGTAATTTAGTGCTACATAATTCTATTAGCAAGCTGATACTCTTCTTTCTTTTATTTCAGAAAAAGGCAATGCCAGTTAAAATTAAGACAATTTATTTCGATCCAGACCTGTAATTGAGGAAATAAAAGTTTATATAGGTCAGGAATTTAAGGCCTATCTTAGAATACAGGAATCCCAAACTAAAATGGACGCCAAACCAACTGCACATGATCCAGCCCAAAGAAAGAGTGAGAGAGGGATGAGTAGAGAAAGAAAAGAAGTGCCAGGGGAGCAGTTAGGAACTTGGCGAAGTGTGTCAAAACAGCAGCTGCATGAGCACTCGGTTAGCATGTGCACACACGCAGGTCCTTTTGAGCAACTCCAGAAAAATAACAGTGCTTCCAAAAGCACACACCCAACCATCCACTCCTCCCCTTGATCTCTTTCACATGTTTGTCATTAATAGTTCTGTGCCACATATCAACATTATCCTCTTCTGGCTTGTATTCCCTACTAGATTTATGGTATGGAACCTTTTTCTTCCGCAAAGGCACAAAGATGTCTTGACAGTTTACGGTTCATGTACAGATCAGGCAGAATTAACAAGAAAGAGCTCCATAAACACATCTTAAATAAACTCCTCAGTGTTTCCCAAATGATGCATATGGATTCGGATGATGTGAGGTCACGCGCGGGTGCTCCTGTGACTACAGGTCCTGTCAGGGGAGAGGGATGGGGTGTATCCCCATCAGAGGAGCAAACCTGACAGCCTGACAAGGGGCACTGCTACAGATCCATAGATACAAATAAAACATCAGGATATCTGTGGCACAAACCCTATAGTTTAAACAAATAGTGTAGGAAGGGCTCAAACACAAATATTTGTTAGAAGCCATGCAGGAAGGCTGATCTGCAAACTCTGTAAAAGCTGCATATATCACTATTTGACTTGTTCCTCTGTAACCCCGCTGGTAAAGTTATTAAACCACTGTAGTCCTGCAATTTAGGGCCGGGTGAATTTTATTAAAACTTTCAAGGACACTCTGTGGCAATTTCACCCTGAAATTCAAAGAAAAAGAAAATCAGATTTAAATTAGTGCTGTCAAATGATTAATGGCATCCAAAATAAAAGTTTTTGTTTACATAATAAATGTAAATATTTTCTAAATGTGCTTTCAGATACATGTATGTATTTTTAGATACATACATAATAAATATACACTGTACACACATATTAGGTAAACAAAAAACTTGATGCAAAAAACATGATTAATTGTTTGACAACACTAATTAATCATGAATAATGAAAAGCAAGTTTAACCTGGCATTATCTGTCTGTCTCTCTGTCTGTCTGTCTCTGTCTGTCTGTTTCTCTGTCTGTCTCTCTGTCCGTATCTGTCTGTCTGTTTGTCTGTCTCTGTCTGTCTGTTTCTCTGTCTGTCTCTGTCTGTCTGTCTGTCTCTGTCTGTCTGTTTCTCTGTCTGTCTCTGTCTGTCTGTTTCTCTGTCTGTCTCTGTCTCTGTCTGTCTGTCTGTCTGTTTCTCTGTCTGTCTCTGTCTGTCTGTTTCTCTGTCTGTTTCTCTGTCTGTCTGTCTCTGCCTGTTTGTCTGTCTCTGTCTGTCTGTCTCTGTCTGTCTGTTTGTCTGTCTCTGTCTGTTTCTCTGCCTGTTTGTCTCTGTCTGTTTCTCTGCCTGTTTGTCTCTGTCTGTCTCTGTCTGTCTGTTTGTCTGTCTCTGTCTGTCTGTTTCTTTGTCTGTGTCTGTCTTTCTGTCTGTCTGTCTCAGTCTGTCTGTCTGTCTTTTTGTCTGTCTCTGTCTATCTGTCTGTCTGTCTGTCTTTTTGTCTGTCTTTGTCTCTGTCTGTCTGTCTCTGTCTGTCTGTTTCTCTGTCTCTGTCTGTTTCTCTGCCTGTTTGTCTGTCTCTGTCTGTTTCTTTGTCTGTCTCTGTCTGTTTCTTTGTCTCTGTCTGTTTCTCCGTCTGTCTGTCTCTGTCTGTCTGTCTGTTTGTCCGTCCGTTTGTCTGTCTGTTTTTCTGTCTGTCTGTTTGTCTGTCGGCCTCTGTTTCTTTGTCTGTCTGTTTCTCTGTCTGTCTGTCTAACTCTCTGTCTGTCTGTATGTCTATTAATTAAGATTTTTTTTATAAGATTTGCCTTGATATATTATTATTTGTTGTATGGGTGTGAAGTACAATATTTTTAGTTTGCCGGTTGAGAACTTTGGTCCGTCCGGCATTTACTTTGTTTTAACACATGCAGTTGATGACAAAGAGAAGGTGTGACCTCCCACTGCGCTTCAGACAACATCTTTTGCTCATGGGCACTGGGGCAAGAGCCATCTGTTTCTGATCCAACTGTGACTGTTAGAAATTGAAATAATAAAACTTTATTTTGAATAAACTCATGCATCTGTTCCTGATCCAGCCATGACGGTTAATATTTGAGGACTAAACACTGATTTAAAATCAGCCCATGCTTGGTGCTCTTTTGATTGATTTGGAACAAGTTTAATTAATTACTGTGATTGTAGAGAGAATAATGCATGTGAAAACAGCTCACTGGATGACCACTTCACCAAGCAACAGACAAAGAGAAGGTGAATCAGGAATGCCGCTGCTTTCACTGTGAAACAGAGGCATAAAAGATCTGTCCAACCATAACATGCCAGGAGTTTAAAAGTGTCAATGTTCTTACTGTGGGGTCTTTGCCAGCCATCTGACACTCCTCAACTTTACTCGGGGATGCCGGCCAAAGGACCTGAGAAAAATAGTAGAGCAATGATAAAATTGCAATATTCTGTGAAAAGAACATTAGAAATAACAAAATGTTTGACAGATATATACTTTGAAGTACGTTTATTCAGCAAGGGTGCAATAAATTGATCAACATCATTTTGTTTCTTTTATCAACTTTAATTTTTTGCACATACAAGAACAGCCTACACATTGTATAAAATTTCTCCTTTTACAATAAATAAGCCTAGTAGTTATTTAGCAGTCATAAGCTCTTAAAATAGACTCAGATCATGCTGTTTTGGATGAGGCTTTTTACTGGTGAACTCGTGATTGGGGTTGAACCCGCCAGGATAGATGGGCAGCACAAACCAGCAAAATGCACTGGAATGCAATGAATCTCTGAAGTTTTGCCAACCTTAGCTGGAAAAGGAAAGATAAACTTCCATAATTTTTGCCAGTTGTGTTCAAGCTGTCTCCTCAAAAGCCAACACTGTTTAACCAAACTTCAACTCTAACATTTGTGAAATGTGAAAGAAGGAAATGTGGTCACCATTGGTTTCTCCCGTTGGATATACAGTAGAGAGGTTCTGACTGCTCTCTTACCTTCAGCAGAGTCTGGCTAATGTTGTTGATGTCCATCGAGAGTACATGGTCTTTGCAGCCCACGTACATACGGTCTTGATCCTCGTCCATGAAGAGGATCCTATAGTCCATGGCTTTCTCAGACAAAGTGTAGTGCTCAAAGGACTGGGTTTTCTGTAATTCTGTAAGGCAAAGACAAACATGTTTGTTGCATTAGTATATGAGGTTTTGGTGTTTACTTGCTAAACTCCAGTCTTATTCCAAAACACACACACACACACACACACACACGCTCTCATACGCATACAAAGGGGTAAGGCCCTTCACCATACCATCAAAGTCTCTCTAATGAAGCCCAAACTCATGAATATTCATTGTTGTTTCTCATTAGTCATTCACTAATGCATAGAAAAGTGGAGGCCACATTGATACCCTCCTCTTCGTCTTAATCCTTTCTAACGCTCATTCTAAAACCATCCCTTCCCACTTTTTTTTTTTTTAATGACCGGATAACTCCCTCTAGTCCCAATGAAAGTCACATTTCTCTTATCTACAGCCACTTTCTTTTCAAGTTTCTGCTTTTCATTCTCAAATAAAGAGACTTCTGAATAAAGTACCTACCAAATAGGTTTGCACATTCACCAAGCTGACTATAAACACAAAACCTGTGCAATTCCCACCTTTCTTAATAGGTCCTAGGACAAATAATACCCTCCCTGGCTTCCCATCCAAAGCAGGGTTGGGCAATAATTTATAATTATATGCAAGAAATTAAAATAATAAAGACATTCTAAGACATGTATTTAAAACATTATAGTTTAATATACATTAGCATATATTATTAATAAAATTTATATTAATGTGTATTTTAGAATGATTAATCACATCCAAAATAAGTTTTTGTTATATTATTTTGTTATGTTATATATTTATTTATTAATTATGTATATATAAATACAAACAAAAACCTTGTATGTTTTGAAAATATATTTAATTCATATATAATATTTATGTTTATATAAATATATTCTTAAAATATATTAGCATAATTTTCTTAAACACATGCATGTGTGCATATATATGCATAATAAATATACACAATTCACACACATATATTATGTGAATAAAAACTTTTATTTTAGATATTTTAAATGGTTTAACCATTTGACAGCACTACAATGTTTTTAGAGAATTTTATTTCTAATGTTTGGACATTTCTCATACTTCCTGTTAAAACAATGACATTATTTATTTTTTTCTATTTTGCCATACAGCGCAATAAAATTCCCATCAAATTATATTCAGATAATTAAAAAAAAAAAAAATGAAAACCATTGTACATTGAATTAAAATGAATGCATTAAATATAACTAAATTTAAATTGAGCACAAATGTCTAATGGTTATTGTTATTTGTTATCTTTATTAACAAATTTACAAAACAACCACTTTTTTTACCT
>JAUYWG010000034.1:12065374-12079406 GCA_034779775.1 Enteromius afrohamiltoni | reverse complement strand
ATATATATATATATAATAACTCTTAAAACTACAGTCTGTGACACGAAATTAGTATTATTTATATTAAGCAGCGTTATATAATATGTCTATTTTTTACTTAATTCTAATTACAAATTTTCCTTTTTAAAATTTCTTTTTAATAACATCTAAACACAAGACGAGGTAAAGATCACAGGCTCTCTGAGCAACATTGACAGTAGACAGCATGTCTCACCAGCCTATTATGGGATTATACTGGTGGAGAGAGCCTTGTCAAACTCGTCATTCTAACATAGCTTTAATAAAGAGATGTGCAGAGGGCAACAGATTGCATCAGCAAGGCTTCAAAGCACCACCGATAGCATCTCCGTAAGATAAGAGTGGCATTATTACTACTCAAAGAACTCATCAGGGCAAGACTGAAATGAGCGCATGAGAAATAGACAGAGGGATGAAGGCATAACGTTGCAGCAGAAATGGTCGAGGAAACATATGCGAGGAAGTATGTATTAAATAAAATGCCTCAAAAGTGGGAGCGAAAGACAGAAATCCCACTTCTGGTTAGGTTTCAGGAGACTAATTAGAAACATGCAGCTTCTGAAACCTCAGACAGAAATCACAAAATCCTATTTCACCCCATTCAGCAGACTCATGGCATTTAAAGACTTTTATAAGATTTTCTTTTTAGAAAAGTGCATTGTTAGCCGAGCCTTTTATTTTAGCTTCTGTTTTAGGTTCTGTCTAATATAAAAATGCTGCGTTGCTGAAAAGTTAAGATTAAGTTACTTTCTTGACGTGTGTGGCACAAAATATTTCCAGATGTTAAATTCTTCATAACGGCATGTTTTATAACATTATACATGTCTTTACTCCCACTTTTGATCAATTTCATGCATCCTATAATATTAAAATGAGTAAAATGATACCAAATTTTACAGTAAAGTTTAGTTTGAGCATGTTAGGTTAAACAACGATTAACCTCAAACTTTTTTATTTTTTGTGCCATTGTGTTGAATTTGACTTCCATATGTTCTGTCTTTTTAAAATAATTCCTAATGTGGATTTGAGCAGTGTTTGTTAGTCCACATGTGGGAAAGTAAGAGACAGCACAGTGGGACATGGTCACAAGACCTTCCCACCCCACAGATAAACGGACACACGTTCCCGCTCTCAGGGGGATTTTGTGGTGTTTTATGTCCGCCTGTCCTGACCCTTGAGCCCTGAAAACATGAATCATACTTAGAGTTACTTAGACACAAATCTAAGTCAACATTCCCAACTGACAGGTGCTATCACACCTGCTCATAATGCGATTAGGGATTGTTATGTGGTTTATTTCATATCCGGGTTTCCACGAGGGGATACAACAGAACGATTATCTAATTCATGCTAAATGTAAAATAATATTTGACCTAAGTCAAATAAGTGACCTAAGCACATCTCTCAGTGATGGTAGATAAGGGTGCACTAAAACTTATCACTTTTCTAGGCAGATTCACTCTGGATACCTTGAGTTAGTTGGATGGTGCTGCTTATGCAATGCAGTTTTCAAATTGTCCCAGACCAGTTGGACGGCGATCAAGGCTTTGACGGCGACACTGCATCAATGGAGAACATTCATCTTTTTGTTGCAGTGTTAATTTGGCCCTGTGTTTGGAATCATGAACTTTCCCCCGAGCTGAAGACTGCATCTCACAAAACAACACTGATTGCATCATACCACAAGAGAAGCTTGACAGCTTCATCAAAATGAGACTTAATTAGTTTCTGAATGCTTTCGAAAACGCAGTGTTTTCATATGCCATGTGATATTGCAGTATGACAAATACGATTACATAATGTATTCGGGTCAATGAATAACAAAAATAAGTGATTTATGACGTTATTAACTCAAGTGATTAGTTCAAGTTCCTTGTCAAGGTTTGGTCAATTTCACAGTTTTTCTAAAAGTTTTTTCTAAAAAATGTTGTGTGTGTAATCCAGTCATCTCAATAGTAATCTAGAGAAGCATGAGGACCAAAATGTTTTCATGTTATAATTTGGTCATGTCATTTTGCGTCATAATATCTGTTAATAGGCAGTACACCTTTTTGAAAATTTGTCTGAAATTTCGCAAATGTGACTACAACAAAAGTTTGTAACTCCTTAGAATAGGTTACGATTAATTACGACTTTTTCTTTTAATAAATTCATAATTTGCTGCTTATTAGTTAGTGAGGTAGTTGTTAAGTTTAGGCGTTGGGTAGGATTAGGAATGTAGAATAAGGCATTAATATGTGCTTAATTAGCACTAATAAATGGCTAATATTCTAGTAATATGCATGCTAATAAGCAACTAATATGTGTAACCATAAATTGTGTTACCCAGAAGTTAATTCAGCTAATAATTGGCAACATTGTATACAAAACGTAAAATACTTTAATACCTGCTTTGTATACAGTGACATAGTGACGTTACTTATAGTGCTGAACAACGATCGTGATTAATCGCATCCAAAACATTTTTGTGAACAAGATAAGTGTATGTACTGTGTATATTTATTATGCACACACATGCAGTATATATTTAGAAAATATTTAAAAACGCACAAAACTGAGTTACGTTTTATGAATAAATGAATGGGTCCAGACTCCAGATTTGATCCATATACACACAGCTCAAGCATACTGTATGTTTGGAATTACAAACCACGTAAGAATTTCTGTAAAGGTAAACCATATTACTCATTTAAAAAACATAACTTGGTCCAATCATGACTAGTGTCACGGGACTGTTGACGAGGGTCCTGATCTCAGTGTGGATAAAAGATGAAGAATGTGCAGTTATGCTACATCATTGAAAGTTGGCGGACGCCAACCCAGACGAAGACTTCTGAGAGAAACTCAGAGTTCGACTGCTTCCAGCAATCAAACTCACTGTCAACGGTCAAAAGCAGCATGCATGATGAATATGAATCAACGTCAAGCAAATCCAAACCATATTCCATATTTAAAGTTTAGTATGTAACTTCAAACCCCGGGTTAAAACACGTCAAGAGGGCTTTTGATAATAAATACATTTTGTTTGTGATTTTCCCCAACATGCATGCTGTATTAGTCATGGGCTTGCCCACATTCCTGCATGGTTAAATCAGGAAGATCAACACGAAGATGTTCGTCTCACTTCCTAGTGGGATCGGTCCTGGAGGAGGCCTTCTGGGTGTTGCTTTGTAGATACGGTCGATCATGACATGGCTAGTGTTGTTTGCCCAGCAGGGTGCTCTTTAAACTGGCGATGGTGTGGTTTTCTGGAAGGGTTGTACTGCGGAGAAGTGCTGTGAACGTTTTCCGCAGAAGTGTTATGTCTAGGCCTTTTCCTGAGCTCTTCAGTGGATTGATATTCGATATATGTGCATAAAAGTCGTTTATGAGCTTGTGTAGTCAAAAGCGGAAAGTTGATTCTCATTATACTACAGCTTGCTTTCCATTTACGTTAGATGTGAAAGGTATAGAGCTCTTCAATTGCTGAAAGCAAGTAGCAAAAACACCTCAAATTCGTAGTCGACAGTATAACTGTTGTTATGTGTAAGAGAGAGTTTCAAAATGATGATGTGGGATCCTTTAAAAAAAAAAAGAGCAATTGTAATAATTTAATAATAATTTAAATGATTGTATTATTATTAATATTAATTGTTATAATATACATTTTTAATATAAATAATTTTTATTTAAACATGCTTGCAGTTTTACTACTGTAATTCTACTGTATTGCAGAAGCATTTACTGATTACAGTTTCATGTTTCACTGTCTATTGTTCTATTTCTACATAATGAGAGGTTTTTACCTCTTTAGAACAAATTTCCAAATAGTACGTAGCTGATGAAGCTAATAAGGGGCTAAGTTTATTTTGAAAATCAATACTAATCTAATATTTGCTGTTGGTGAATAAAATAACAATTAATATTTAATATATAGTGTTTTTTACTGTATACATACAGTATATATTTTGAACTGAGGAGAAGCGTTCGGATCCACTTGTAGACACACACCCACACACACAGAGTTAAAGGCAGAGTCAACAGCGGCAAACGGGGACATCAGAGACAATGGCAATAGAATAATCCAAAGTTTGTGGCATAAGTCAGGCGATAAGCAAACAGCGATCCGATAGGGTGAGGCAAAAGCGTAAATCCAGATACAGGCGAGATCGATAATCCAGACAGGTAAACACAGGGAACACAAGGAGGAACGAGAATGGCTACACAAAGGGATTACAGACACGGTATATCCAACAATGACGAGCGAATTCACAACGGAAGACAGGTGTTTAAATACAAGACAAGGGGCAGAGAAACTATAGGCAGTCATGACAGTGAACAAGGTGGGCAGACAACAGACAAAGTGGGCGGAGACATGAGTTCATTAATAAAAAGTCAAAGCGTGAAACACACAGAAAGAGTCTTTAAGGCTGGAGTGCCATTAGTAGTCTTTACTGGCAACTCCAGCTATTTACAATATTTTATGTTTAAAAATGCCCCTGGCATATGAACTAACCTAGTACGTTAAACTAGAAAGAAGGTTGCTCCATTAGCAATGTGAACAAGATCATTTCAGGCCTTCTATAATATGAGCAAGCTTTGAGCAGCCAACCAAGAGATGAATGCAAACCTCAACCATGCTAGCTGGTTATAGTTAAATCTCCTCTTCCTCATTCCACTCACAACCTTTTTGTTGTCATTTATATCACGCAGGGGAGCAGAACTGGAACAAAGCCTTTCTGTGCTAAGAATCTTCTTAAACATCCATTATTAAACAGCACGAGAGGTCTTGATCTGCTCAGAGGAGACCATCAAGACATGCAAGGCCACATGTTTGATCATAAAAGAGAAGCTTCCAGAGAAATCCATACTGGATGTGCAGGGCACAAGGTTGCAAGATTAGAGAAACGCCGGCAGGTTTAAGAGTTTAATGAGTACACATTCACCTTGACACGGATCAAATAATCCATTTGGTTTTTTTTTGCTAAGCCCATTACCAGCCTATTGTTGTCAATATTGGCTTCGCTTTGTTCAAGAATCAACAATACTACAATGACAAAAATTGATGGATGCTTAAACCAAGATAAAATTAAAGAGCAGGTCATATTTGTTTGGCATGCAGCTGTCCTTCAATGTAAACCGTTTGCAAAGTTAAAAAAGTGCATTTATAAGAAAGATATTGTCTCTCAAAATAAAGAGTCGACTCAGAACCGCAGAGTTGGCTTATAGAAAGGAGATCTGAAAGATCCGAATTGATTCAAATGAACCATTTTAATTGCATATTCTAAATTACAATGTTTTCTGACCTTAGACACATTTAAACTTGTTATAGGGGACTCCGACACAATATTAGGACACTTTAAAATACCATATGACCTGCTCTGTAAGTAAATAAGTAAAAATATCAGCTGTTACATATCAGTGTAGCTTAATTAGACATTCATAGAAGTGTTATTGAATAAATTTGTTGAGGGCTAGTTCTGGGATATGCATTGGCATGTGAAAGAAAATATGTGACCCTGGAGCACAAAACCAGTCTTAAGTCGCTGGGGTTTATTTGTAGCAATATCCAAAAATACATTGCATGGGTCAAAATTATAGTTTTTTTTTTATGCCAAAAATCATTAGAAAATGAAGTAAAGATCATGTAAAATTCCTACTGTAAACACATCAAAATGTCATTTTTGATTAGTAAAATGCATTGATAAGATATTGATTTGGACAACTTTAAAGGTGATTTGCTCAGTATTTAGATTTTTTTGCACCCTCCGATTCCAGATTTTCAAATAGTTGTATCTATCCTAACAAACCACGTATCAATAGAAAGCTTATTTATTGAGCTTTCATATGATGTATTCATCTCAGTTTTGTAAAATTTTACCTCATGACTGGTTTTGTGGTCCAGGGTCACATATATGAAAGGGCAGTTATATGAGTCAAACCTAGGGCAGAATATGTGTGGGGAAATATTTCGCCTTGACATAATATTTCAGATTGCTGTCTTTTTTTAATGAATAGTGCTAAATGTGACTTCACATCTGTTTGTTTTTAAGCTGTTTTATCAAAAAAGTCTGAGCTCTTAAGTAGTAGCACATCTCTTCTCAACTTACACGATTTTGGATATGATTTCAACTAAAAACAAAAAGCTGAAAACAACAACAAACTCTTCAATGTCAGTGAATGTGAGTAAATCTTCATCTAATGCTCTCATCTGGTAAATGCACTGAATGGAATGTGAATTGGCCTGGTGAGAATATCATCAGTCTGTTGGCCTTACAGGGAACATGTTTGCTCTTGGAGAGATCATAAAAAGAGATATGTATCAGCTGAGCTCTTTTACAAGAGTATCTGGATTGATTTTAAAGTCATGATGCCAAATATCTTGTTTAGGTTGACACTCTGAAGTGCTGCATGCGCCTCTGTCCTGCTTTCAGATTACAATCACTACAACTGATTTCAGACCTGAGCTCAGATTTTCCATGTAATTTGAAAATAAAACAAAGCCGTCCAACTGGCAGCTGTAGCGTATTTAACCAGTCTGTATGCTTAAAATAATTTTGAATGACCTCGTTTCTGCGTTAAAGGAGTCCTAACATTATTCCTTGAGGTATACTTATAGTGGTATGTGGAAAAATGATTAATATGAACACAAAAGAAAAACAAACTTGTGTGCATAGTGCATTTTAGGGCCAACTGTGATGTAAATCTGCATTTGTAAGCATACTCTCATTAGGTCTATAACACAACCAACACCATGTGGACAAATGATTGCATGAACCTGCTGAGAGACACTAATTGCTGTGAAAAACTCGAGGCAAAGTTTTCTAGGGTCCATTGACTTTGCTGTACCGACTTAAGCTCCAATTACAGCCTTAGCTTTTGTTAACTTTCTCCTCATCGCCTGAAAGCTAAAAGCCGGTGTGCATAAATTAACTGTATGCAAATATAAAGGCAATGTCCCATTCATTCAGAAACGCTACTGGTGCCAGTGTTGCTGGAGTACCCAGAACTCATGTTCTTCATGAAGATGGAGTGCCTTTGGCCTTCAAGACATGACTTTAAACCCCTTTCAAAAGCTGCCGCTGTGTAGACAATGACATGGTTCTTTGGTTTGGTTCTGCATGGTTAAACTCACATAATGTGATGTGTAAGTGATTTCACACATGCTTGTAGATTCAAAGCTTCTGTCCGGGCAACCGTATACGTCATCCTCATTAAAACTCACAATATCTTTGTTTCAGTGGCATGATCTATCATGCTGTAAGACCCAATGACTGGTACTTTCTAAAGTACCATTAGGTACTGTTTTTCAAACCTGTAAGATAAAGTATTATATATGGACATTGAAAAAACTATTAGTTTTATAACCAGCAAGTATTGTTGAATGGTTGTTGAATGGAACAGCAAGAAAAAAAAAATCCTAATTAATAAACTTATTTAATATATATTTGAAATAAAAATGCAATATAAATACTAATTAAACGGGAAGAAAAACAATAAAAAAATATTGAAATGACACTGAAAAAAGCTATTTGATTATTTTTATAATCAGCAATAACTATGGATATTTGCCGGGTTGATAATGAAACATTGAAAAATCTTAATCATAAAAAAATCCCAAACAATAAAACTACCTTACTAATATTATTTTCAGTAATAAAGCTGAAATAAAACTTGGGAAAAAAAATGTAAATACTAAATTAGTAAGATAATAAAATGTAAATTTAAAATGAAAACTAAATATAAAAAAAATAAAAGCTAAATACTGTAACAGTATAAATAATACTAAAATAACAGTGTTTGATTTTTCTCTTATATTTTCTACAGACCTTGTGAGAAATTTTGGATTTAGGATGATCAGGTGAACACAGGAATAATGCGCTCAATGAATTTCGACCACCCAGACTGGGTAACATGCGACAGAGTAGTCAGACAGTCTGTCCTCTTGACGTTAACCACATTCCTCCGGCCTCTAGAATGCACACATACACACTCGCACATACACAAATACACTAACGCTCTCATTCAATAAGCATTTATAAATACTGACAGAGGGGAAGAAGACCTGCATGCATTGCATTTCACACTGACAGCACTGTTAGCAACTGACTGCGTCGATTTGTATTAGCTGGGCTGCATTATGCCCTTAAATCCTTCAACACATCTGTCCTCTGGGGTCGCCAGTCAGAGAGGAGCTTCTTCTGAAGCGCTGTTACAATGCTTCTCTTGTACATGGTGGAAGAAAACGCAATAGCACTCTATGTAATAGCACTGTCTATGAGTTCCAACTTGCATATTCATAGTGTGCATAAAAATGTCATAAAACTGATAATACAGCACTTGTTTGTGGCATATTTTGAGTTATACTCTAACAAAATTAATTTCCTTCAAATACACCATTTTAATAATAATAATAATAATAGTAATAAAAGTAAATAAAAATTATTGTATACCTCTTTAAAAAATAAATTTAATTGTAAAAATAAAAATGTTAATAAAAGGTTTCCTGAAAAGTTTTATTAGAATTATTTAGCATTAATATAATTTTTTTACTCTCAATTAATAAACATCCGAAAATATAGATTTTTTTTATTGGTATAAGGTATAAGGTTTATTGTTCATTAATACAAAAAAATGTGACCCTGGAAAATTATTTTTTAATTAAGTTTCCCATTGGTGTGTGGTTTGACAGGACAGCTATTTCTTTAAAAAAAAAAATCTGGAAATATGCTAGAAATATATCCATGCTACTTATGACTGGCTTTGTGATCCAGGGTCACAAATAATAATGCTTTTGATGTCACATGAACCCTCACAAACATTCACAAAGCATGCTATGAAAACAAATAGCAAAATATTTCAGACAAAAGAAAATTTTTAAGAAAATGACTAATCCAGTAATACAAATGAAGAAGTTGAAGTCTACAGAGGACAAGGCAGGTCATTCAGAAAGTCTGCAAAGAAAAGAAATGCTTCCTGTAAGTTTGTAATGATTTACTTCTTATTTGTTGTTAATGCGTTTTACAGATTTGTCAGATTTCTGCTTCAGATAGCTTAATATTAGCACAGAGTTCAGATGGGGTAGCTCTCTTGGCAGCACTGAAGTTTATCAGCAGTCTTAGATCCTCCGTATCTCTCTGCGTCAGATCGGGCTCGGTTACAGTGCTGTATTTCTCTGGCACCGCACAGGGTTCCCCACAGGATCTGTAATAATACACGTTAACCTACCCCTCACGCTAATGGCTGCTTTGCCCCAATTAGCACATGGCCACATCTTCACCTGTCACCGTTCCCCTCGGGCCCCCCGTGACCTTTCACCTTAACACGAGGCACCGCTCGCTTATACATAAACATGCATGCATGTTGCATGCTGGTTTACATAAAACAGCAACAAGGGAAAGACCAGGCTGAAAATTTTTTCATTATATATAAATATTCTGTGATGAAAATTCAAGTCATTAAGTACTCACCCTCGTGCTTTGCACACTATTCTCGTAACTTCATAAAATTAAGGTTGAATAAAAGATTATTTTAACGATGTCCTTACTACCTTTCTGGACCTTGAATGTTTCAGTTGCATTGCTATCTATGCAGGGTCAAGAAATTCTCTCGAATTTCATCAAGAATACCTCAATTTATGGTCTTATGGGTTTGGGACGACATGAGGGTGAGTAATTAATTACAGAATTTTAATTGTTTGGGTGAACTAACCCTTTCTTTTGATTCAAACTCAGCTACTACTATATAGCTTTAAGTAGTTTGCATTTTGGTAATTACTTCTGTTAACCGTTCAGACTTAATGTTGCAAGGCCAAAGCAAAATATAATGTGGAGTCATCCAAGTGAACACAATCATGTAGACTAAAGTAAGTATCATTTGGAAAATGAAATTCACATTTGTATATAAAACACAGGAAGGACGCCAATTTTTCCTTTCTTTCCCTTTTTAACCAACCTCTTTCCTTTTACAATTTAGAGTTTTGGCCACTCAGCTGGAAAACCTTTAAACCAGATTTGGCTTTAAACATTCTTCCCGAAGCCGTGGTCTTGCACAGTTTGAGCAAACAAATAGCATAAAAGGCTTAGAAAGTCTAGGAGGGTGAAAACATGGAGCAGTTTTTGAATATATTAGCATGAATCAATAAAGCAGAAAACACATGTTAACTACACCGTTCTCAGTATCGACAGACATGGATTGATCATGGGATCTGCAGGCACACAGAATAAACACTGATATTTACCCAGGTTAAAAAGGTGAGCAGACCTTCAGGCAGAGGCAGAGGTGAAATGGGGGCGAGGAAGAGGACCGATATTGTCTGCCTCGAGTGCTGCGGTCTAAGCTCTAACTCGATCAGTACAGTTAACCTAGACATAGCCTGCAGATAAACACATTTGTTGGCCTTAACATGCCACTGCTGACGGCTTCCACAGGCCATGTTTTGTATAGAAGGGAATTCCCCAACCACTGTGCACTGTTTGTGTGTGTTCACTGCTTAAAATCTGACATGTGTTCAATGTTCATAGCTATTATGCTTAGCCAAAATAATCAGTTTTACAACTTCAAAGAATGTGGTTTGTAGATCTCAACTTGAAACAGTCTGTCGCTCCATATATAGTTTCTGACCTCATTTTTACCTTTTCTGGACCTAACCATGACCTCTTAACCCTTAACCCATAGGCAAGTTATAGCCAAAGTTCTTTCACCCAGCATTTAATGTCATGGTAGGTTCACACCAGACCAGCTTGAACATTTTGTGTTTACTTGCTTCATTCACGCGTGAAATTCGCTTCACAGCTAACGCGATTCCGCGTCATGGGAGCTTCCAGTATCTATAGTGGTTAGACATGAGGTATAATTAGTTTTGGGTATATCTATTAGGCAAACTTTGGTTTAATGAATATAGTATTAATTTCGTTTTATTCCTGTTTCTAGTACAAAGATGTGTCGTACAGCTCCTCCACATGCAGCGACGATGATTTTGTGCTCCATAGTTTCGGAATTCTGCCTCCGCTTGACAGTAATCACGTCACTACTAGAGCAAGCTCCTGATTGGTGAGATTTTTCAACTTGAGCATTTCGTGCGAATCACACGCCATGTGCGTCAAACACGCGAATCGCGCCATTCGCTTTGCTTAATTCACGCGAATTGCCCCGCAGGATGTCTAATCGCGTCTTTGCATTGACTTAAGATGTAAATCACTCGCGCTTTACGCTTCATTCGCATCTGGTGTGAACGCAGCATCAGTACAGTCTGTACGCAACTTGCCTAACGGTTACTTTTCAGCCGTTTCTTTTTTTCTTTTCTTTTTTTTTCTTTTGAAGAAAGTAACAAACACATTAGAAACACTTGACTAGTTAGAAAACTCAAAATGCTACAGAAACCACCATTGAATGGTGATGAAAGCACCCTAGCAACACTCCAGCAACCATCCAGTAAACCAAAGCAAGACCCAGCAATGAACTAACAACTGTAAGCACGTTTTGGTCGTTCATTGGCACTGCTACAACGTTTTGGGGGCCTGAAAATGCATTTTTTAATTTGCATTTTTGAAATTGCAATTTTTTTAATTAATATTGTTATTGTCTCTATGTAGACTATAAAAATGTGAATTTATGAAACTGGTGACATCATGCGAATGCATATAACGTGTTCAGATTTTCTAACCATTTTAGTTTCGGTTTTTAGGGTTTTTAGCAGATCTGTGGGGAATCGGGAATGTGCATGAAACTTTTAAATAAGCAAAGGATAGACTTTTCCATTTTTAGTACAATTGACATTTCACCATGAGTTTGTTTTGTTTTGTAGCAAGCGATCTGACCAAAAGTATAAAACAAACCAGACAGGAGAGGAGACTTTAACTGGCATGTATTGGTATGTATCTTTCCCACAACTGAAACAAGTTACTTTTTGATGTTCACTAAATATTTGTTTTGTGCTATAGTACGTAGTAAAGAGGAAGAGATGATCCGTTCACGTGTGACTTGAAATGAGGTGCTACATGATCTGTGACAACCCACATAAAAACCAAAAAATTATGTATATGGTTTGAATTTCTTGTAAAATAACCAAATACGAAAGCAGAGACTTTGTTTCATACCAAATGTAATCTGCTCTGTCTTTTTTGTCGGTGTGTTGTCAGTGTTGTCTTTATTCCACAATGTATTTTTCACTTGAGAGCACCATGCTTTGTAAGATGTAATAACAAGGGGGGTGGGAGTTTGCAAAGGGTCATTTGGGTCTTGTAAATGTACACTTAGTGTGAGATATTACATGCATCAGGGCAGGAATATCATCATTATGGTCAAACCAGAGTTTAATCTTTTTAATAAATTGTTCAGCATCACACTTCTGGGCTTCAGCCACTACTCAGACGTTACCTTACAGCCGATGAATGTGATGTTGGCTGAGGTCAACACTGTTCAATCCTTAGAGTGATATCCAGGGTAGAAAATTCAGAGAATGTTTTATCCCAGCCATGACTGGTCTTGATTTTCTGCTGTAAAGGACTAAAAATCAGACCTTCATAGATGAGGCTTTCTATTTTTAAAGTTCTTGTGTGTAAGGCTTAACGGTCTCAAATTATGGCATCAGTGCAAGTATATGGCACACATGCGCTCTTAAGTGCTGTGTTGTGGAGGATAAAAGTGTTTTAATACTGCATAATTGCATGTGACCAGAACAATCCAAGGACATAAATGTGTGGTGCCTGTTTTTGTGGAAAGAGTAAATTTGTGCATGCACGCAAACTGGCATGAATTTGTCATAGATGACTTCCCGCCCCGACATGGAAACCAAGCTATGCCGTGTAAAACAGCTGCTTTCTCCATCTTCTATTTTTTTAAATTATGGATTATATTATGAAATGCATTACTTGCCTCAGTTGATATCAGTTTATAAATAACACAGAACAGAACTGTCAGCTGATATAAACAACGTTTGACATAGCTAGTAAAACAACCTGAAGGTTAGACTCGTGTTGGGAGTTACGTGAAAAAGCTGTGTTAAAGGGCAAATGTTGATGCTGAAAATGTTCGAATGATGTTTGTCCCGTGATTGGAAAGAATACCTTATGACGGATTCTTGAAATTCTGTGCTTTTCTGAAACCACAACAGCCCACCCATGGACAGATCAACATGGGTATCAATTAAAGCATCTCCTTTATTTGCAATGGGTGTTGTCTTGGTTTAAAAACACATGTGAAGTTTTGAATTGGGTTAGGGTTAGAACTGATAAACAGACGACATCCCTACAAAGGGGCTGAGCCAAGTTAACACCCAACTGTTTACGACTGCGTCCTAATTGAATGCGTTGTTAATCAGGCTGACTTCATGAAATTGGCAAATGTCTGGTTGTCACCTCCCAAAACAAGTAATGCATTGTTTGGGAGGAGTAAAAAAAATAATCTAAATGGACAAATCTTTTAAAATTTGCAGAGAACATGTCCTCATCGTGTTTCACCTCGAAAACGAAGGGGAAATGAGAAAAAATAATACATTTTACTTAACTTTTATTTATTTATTTATGTAGATTTTATTAGCAGTCATCGAGTAAGATTTTTGGGAGGGAATTTTGACATTATTTTTATTAAGCAAATTTGTAAAATTAATTATCATTACAACCTTACTTTAATTATAGAATGTAAAGGAAATATTTTACAGTTTAGCTGTGTGTGTATATGTAAATATATATGTATAATTATATTTATAATATATAATTGTATATATTTCATATTAAATTAAAGTTTTTCTTTACATAATACATGTATTTGTACTGTTTATTTATTATGTATATATTAAAACACACACATACAGTATATATTTTGAAAGCATTTACAATTAAATATTGATATCATGATATTATATATATATATATATATATATATATATATATTTAATATATAAACAACACACAGTTTTTCCCCAAAATATTATGTAAAGAACATTTGTATTTTGGATGATTAATCGTTTGACAGCACTAATAATAATAAATATATTTGTGTGTATTAATATGTTGTTAATATAATGTTAATCTGT
>JAUYWG010000034.1:12036484-12054895 GCA_034779775.1 Enteromius afrohamiltoni | reverse complement strand
TTGTATATTTCCTCCGTAGCACTTGGGTTCAACATCTGTTGTTTTAAAATGTTCTTTATAAATCACCAAACTAAACTGAACACCTGTCCATTCTGAGAAAAAAGCCCCCAAACATTATTTTCTATATATTGGCACCAAGCGCAAAAATAAAGTCTTTTTGAATCTAAGCACACTTTTAATAAATGAATAAATTTAATAAATGAAGTTAATATAAATAAATTGTAATATAAAATTAAATATTATTATATATATATATATATATATATATATAAACTGCCCATGAGCTAAAAACAGATTTTCTATCTATAAAGTATAAGAAATTAAGGATAAGTACATTTTAAGCCATTTTAACTTGAGAAGCATTTTTGTCATGTTATCAGGTAATAAAAATAATCCTCATAATATATTACCTTAATTAATATATATATATATATATATAAAGTATTTAATAATTGAGGCCATTCAGCTAAAAGCACCAATTAATTTCTGTTATCTGACAATATAAAATAGATTAATTTAATTCCCAGTGGCATCAAAATAGAGTTGTGTGGGAAGGTTTTTTTTTTTTTTCTCCTGTTTAAAATGTATAAATTCTAAATAATTTACAAGCAATCATAAAATTAACCCCAACTGGGTGATCAGGATCAGGAACCCAATTATTTTGCAATCCTTTCTGGAAACACAATTATATGGTTAGTAGCTTTTTATTATTTGCATTTAACATCCCTGCTATGTGCAAATAACCCTGCGGACAATTTGAGGCACAGCCCCTCTTGTTCAGAACCACCGGATTAAACTATCATCCTGCCATTAATATAAAGCGCCATTAATCAACTGTAAAATGTCTCCATACACACATCCACGTCCCAAATTAACTGTCCAAGATTCCAGTTGCAAAGGGAGTACAGGACACGCTGGAGCCAATTTTGCAAACCACATTGTGCAGACTTTAGCTAGGAAAGTCAGAATTGTCCTCTACCACAATCCCACTGCCAAGTTATTAATTACAGATGGTGAAAGCTGGATCTGTTTCATGTGAATGATAGCCAAATGTTCAATGGAATTACTTATACAGTACTCTAAATTAAATGCATGACAGCTACAGTGGCCCCAAAAAGAATTTGGACACTTATGTCTCTTGAAATTGTGCCTTTTTTTGCTTTCAAAATACAGTGACTTTCATGCATTTTTGGATGACTTATGTTTCAAGTACTTGTACAATCAAACTTCAGTAGATATAAAAGCAAATTATCATTTGCTCACCAATGTTGTGACATGACCTATAAAGATATCTTGTATTGGTTTGACCATAAATGTCCTCAATTGTCCCTTGGGGACTCATAAAAAACATCTTTAGATCAACTCAAAAATTGGTAGATTTTTTTTTCTTTAAATGTGATATATATATATATGGGGGTATTTATAATATGCAAATGAGACAAAGAAAAACAAGCAATAAAAGTAAATATACTAAATATTCATAACAATTACCTAAAAACATTTTCTTCTGTTTTTTATAGTAATGTTTAAAAAATATTTTGCTACTGTCAAAAATATTTTTCTCTTGTTTTGTTTTTGTTTTATATTTCATTCGCGGTAACAAACTGACAGCGTTGGTTGCCAAAATTTTTCTGTAAAAAATAAAGTAGCCACCATTGATTTCACTTATTTAACTTATATTTACATTTAAAAAAGAACATATTTCTTTAACTGGTATAATGTACACAAATTACATTATACATTTTAGGTTTTTTACCATATAGGGAAATTAACCGATTAATAGGTTTTACTGTGCCATTTTTACAGTCCTTTACCGTTAAAATCACAGTAATTTTTTACAGTTTAGCCTAATTTATTCATTTTGTTTCATAGGAAAAAGGTTCAATTGCAGAAAGTAAACCGCTAATATTGTAAAATATCTGCATTGTTGAGCTGTTGTGAGGTCACTGATGTGTGAAAGGGTTTCCTGTGGTTGTGAGTTGTAATTAGAGGTTACAATATTCCTGTGTTGTAATTACAGTCTCAAGTTAAATACTCTCAACAGGTCTTGCTGCCACTTTATAGCTTTAGTTTTAATGCGTAAGCAGTCTGCCTGGCTTGCAATGCCCCGGCAATAAGACTAGCCGAAACCGTTTGTGTGTAAGTGTGTGGGTGTGTATTAGTGTGTGTGTTGAGACAGCGGGAAATAATTAGCTCTTCTTTGACTTGAAGTGATTTACAGCTTTCCAGTGAAATGGTCAGACCGAAGGGTTGTTCGTCGGGCTGTAAAACCACACACACACACACACACGCTGCATTACTTCCTTGGGTAAAGAAACAACAGCACAAATCAGAAACAGTAAATTACAACATGTCTTCAGGCTTAAATCAACAAAAACACACAAATTTGACTTGCTGAAATGTTTAATATTAAATACTTGGCTTGTAATTATAAAGACTTTGGTATGATAACTCAATCTGCGTTTGGGAAGCGTTACTTACACATATCTGTGATGTTAGAAACGTTTGCTTAAAATGGTTGGGTTGGCTGCCAAAACTCTACTTTGCCTGAAGGAAATGTTTCTGGAATATTAAGGCGATTATTTTAATGAAAGGAAAAGAATACAGAGTAAATGGAGATCAAATCTGAGTCACACAAGCAGAGAAGTGCTACGTTCGCTTTTGTCCACTTCTTTAGGTCTTTACAGATGTTTAGCATTTGTCACACTGATGTTAAGTGGCTCATACGTAATCTGGGGTCAGAGGTGGCTTAAACTCTTCATTAGTAATGGTCATCGCAAACAGACACACATGCTAATGTAAAGACACACAGACCGCTCCATTTACTAAAACTATATTAAATCAGAATATGAAAGATTAGACTTGACGTGGCTGACACAGCTCTGACAAGTTTGCACATGTACTTAAGTCAATTGAAAATTTGTTGATTTCTAAATACGTATAGTAAAATGTATTTGAAACCCAATTATTTCATGCTGGGTATATTACAAATACATAATATTTATGTACTTAATAAAAAATACTCTGCAATTGTACTTTTAGTATGCTAAACACAGGGCCAGATTTACCAACAGCTTGTAGCAGCTTACGTCTTTTGGCATCTTTTTGGTTATAAAAAAAATAAAAGACTTTGAACCTTCATTTAGGAGTCACACAATACCAGAGCTATCAGAACTTTTATCAAACCTTTATATTATTTGGCTTATGTTTTTTTTTTTTTCCCGTACTGCGTACTGCGGCTTCATTATTGCTTTATTCTTTGTTAAGCTACTTTGTGCTGCACTTGGTATGTTGCGTTGGTTGATATTTAAATGATGTTGTGGCTGTGTTTTTTAAATTGTGCATTGTTAGTAATTAAACTGTCCCTTAAAGTCTGCTAAATTGGAACAACTAATGTTGTACTTTAAAAGTGCAAAAGTCAAGCTAAAATCCAACTAAATAAAGATTCAGCTAGAGTGGAATTATTGCAAATATACTTCGGGTCCACTTAAAATATCTTGCATTTAAAGACCAATATTATTCAAAGATTATGCAGTTCTCATTATTAATGACATTCAACACATTATAGGCTTAATATAAAGAAATGTGCATTGTGCACGAGGATTTAAAATTAAGTATAATTATTTTTATAGCAGTAAGCCTCAAGCAACATGTTAATGGATTTCAAAGATTTTGAATAGATTTGAAAGTCTCTTGTTTAAAAAGTATTAGTTTCATAAACCCGGGGGGGGTTATTAGTATAATATACTAATATTTTTTTTGTTTACCTGCAGAGCATGTGACCATTTTACAGACATCGTGGAACCGAGACCCTATGATTGTGAATTTATTAAAATAAAATATAATGAAAATAAAATAGTATGTCACAGTTAACCAAAATCATAGAGCTGTAAATGTGTGAATATGTTTACAATATTAAAATATTAACTTAAAATTGCACTTCAAGTAAATATTTTACGTCAAAGGTTGACAAAAAAAAAATCCACTGGTTAAAATTGCATTGGTCATGCGTAAAAGTTAATTTATATAGAACTGTAGTTGAACTACTAAAAAAATTTTACTCAATCTACTGCTCAAATAAGACATTTTGTGCAGACAAGCTTTACAGTTCGACTTTGATTGCATTTTAAGACAAAATTATAAATTTCACTTTCACACTTTCAAAAAAGCTTGAATCCAGCATTGAATAGCCCTTAAATATATAATTATTTAGGTTCATCTGCACTTTATTACACTTATATCCAAAGCTTTAGCTGAAACGCATTAAATATGGCCTTCTTTTACCCAGCATGCTCCAGGGAAATCCACCAGCTTCACCTCCAGTCACCCAGCACGGCCCTTTGGAGCTCTACTCGCTACAAGTTCTTCAGTTCTAATGAGGTTCTTTGATGAGCAAGTCACTTCTGAGCACCAGATCCGCTGATTGATAGCCTTGCGTGTTAACCGGTGACTCTGAATAGAAACACATTGTTCCCTGAAAGGCCAAGGGACCTAGCTTTAGCATATCTAGCGTAGCTGTGGCCGGGACTGGAACCTGGGAAGCAAAGCTTGGATAAACAAAGGAGAAAAGGTGAATAATGAGAGTGCTAATAAGCAGCAGGGCAGGGTATAAAGTGTTAAGCTACTGAAAGATTTTGTCAATGGGTTTAAAATTTGGATCACTGTCAAAGAAATGACAGATCTGGACTTTGGTTGGCCACCGACTAGACAACGATGGTATTCACGGCTGTGAAGGATGGTAGACATGCTTCTAGCACTGAGAGTTCCTGTTCTCTGGAAGTCACGCTAAGTCAAGTTTCTAACACCCTGGAGAACACAAGGTGAGAGCTTGAGTGAGATTTCCACTGACATTAGTGTCTTGAAGAATGAAGCTAGACGTTCAGGCTTGGTTGTTGTTGATTTCAAGCTTGTGTGTTGTTTGATGGAAACTGACTTGGCTCTCAGAAGAGAGAGTGAGAGTACTTCCATATCTAAGTGATATCGACAGCACATGATTTTGGGATTGAACAAAAGGGATGGGGAAAGTTCGTAAGCGAGCGATGAAGAGGAAAACGGACAAAGTCAGCTTTATACCAGAACTGCGTGATCTTGATCTACCAAGATTAGCTCATCCTGACTCACTCAGCAACCATGTCTCTCTGAGTGCATGTTGTTGTGTCAAAATCGGTCTGTTTCTTTCCCATACGGTACCTTAAAATAGACAAGTGGCGCAAGTGGTGAGGGCATCAGATTGTGGAGAAAACTTGAAATGAAAAATGTGTTTGAGAACCTGTTTATGTTACTTTATTTCATATAGATTTCAGTGTTAGTTTCCTGTGGCTGGATTATCAAAAGTGTATTAAACTGGCACATTATATTGCATTAGTAACTAAACATAACTTAAAGGAATAGTTCACCCAAAAATTCAAAAATTCTGTCATTATTTACTCACCCTTAAGTAGTAACAAGTCTTTAGGAATTTCTTTGTTCTGTCAAATAGATATTTTAAAACAAATTTGTAACCAGGCTGTTAGGGGTCACAGTAAGACAAAAAATACTATGGAAGTCAGTGGTGACAGTGGAGTCAGTATCTTCCTATGTGTTCGGCCGAATACAGAAATTCATAAAAATATGGAACTACTCGAGGGTGAGTAAATGATGACAGTCAAGTTTTATTTTTGGGTGAACTAAACCACTCTAATTATTGAGAAAATCGCCTTTAAAGTAAAATTTGTAATTTAACATTGCAAAATGCACATTTTAAAAATACAATTCTAAATAAAATTGTCATAAAAGTGTAGTCTACTGTTATCCGGTGTTTTATTATTATACTATGAACAATTTCAACATTAAAATAAGTTGTTTGCTATTGCGGCTTAAAGTGAGCGTTCATGCTTGACTTCAAATTATGTGTTTAGTTAACATAAGTTACGTTGGATATTTAAGTTATTTGAACATTTTAACTGCAGCATATTTTAGAGGTGACATTTGCAAATATAGTTTCGATTTAGATTGCACTACAATTTCTACTCATTTTTTTTTACAAAGGTAGAATGTGCCTGTGCAAAACATTACACTTTTCTCAAACACAAAAACGTAAAACTGTTTTACAGATGAAGCCATTTTACTACTAACAAAAAATGTCTTAAATAGTCTTAAACTATGCCTGAAATTGACCAAATCTGTCAAACGTACATTGACTGAGCCGTCACGTCTTATTTTCTCTCTACACATTAATCCAGTCTGATTGTAGCAGAACTTAAGCATTGTGAAGTACTGTCAATCCGTCTTGGATCATTTTACCAATAAAATACAAATCCCATCTATTTCCGTAAAATACTGGATATGTTTATGGTAGTCACACAATATACCTAATAACATCTATTCTCCTTGTGCTCAGATTGAGCGGATATGTGGTATGAATATGGATAAATTAGTTTTGGCCCCTACCGCTAATTTTAATACTGACATATTTCATAAAGCTGACAGCTAAGGCTTGCTCTCATGATTAAATAATCACTGGATTTTAAATCAATTCAGACTTGCATTAAAGTTAATATCCCTTGCATTTCGGTACTTTACCCTAATAAAGAATACGCTCATGGAAAAGATCCCCTGGACAGATCACATTTCCTGCACTTTAAAGCCACTATTTTGATTCATGGCTTGATTTTGGGCTGCAAGACAGCGTGGGTGTAAGTCTCAGAAGTCTTTTGTTCTTCGGAATAAATTCAGTTTATATAAACATAAATGTTTTAGTTTTTACTAGGATTGTCACTTTAATGTGTTCATTAAAGCGCTTAAAGGTATTTTATTTTGTTTTATGTGCTTTGTTTTGTTGTATGTGTTTTGGTTATGGTTTTGCTTTGTGGGGTTTTTTTTGGTCAGAAAATGAAGTCAGAAAATGTTTGTATTCCAGCAGATATCACATAATTCGCGGACAGATTTAAAGTAAATCGCACTTGTTTCTGTTACAATCCTATACGCACTATAACAAAAATGTGTGCATTTGATACAATTGCTCAGAGCCAGTGAGTAAGATAGAGAAAAGTGAAACTGATTCTGAAGACCTACATACCACAACGCAACACACTTGACAACATGGGAACATGTAGGAGACAATAGTCTCCCTTTATTTTTTTTTAATAGTCATTGGCACTTTTCCTCTTATTCTCTCTCCAAAGAAGCCCCATTCACAGCAGACACATCTGTGGGACGTCACAAGACATAATTATCTACTAAAATAGGAACATGAAGATCCACTGGATTGAGCACATTTTTCTCTTCCTGTAAACAAATTAACGAGTTTTGAATCTTTATTGGACATGGGTCATTATGCAATTCATATAAAAAGAGATATTTAATGTATACAGATTCACATTTGCATTCTGTCACTTAAGAAGAATTCACTTACAAATTAATATTTTCTCATCATTTACTCACCATAGCCAAGTTATTGTTTTACTTCAGTGAAGTCCAAAACAACTGCACTATATTCCAATTCTACTGAATTCATACAGTGTTTTGACTTTGACTTTGACACCCCTTAGTCACTATTTAAGAGTTGCATTCACATTCATCTTAACATCATCTTTTAAGTCCCTCAGAAGTAAAAAATTGTACAGATGGCATGAGTAAATTATTTTACAGAGAATGGTGAACTTGACCGATAACCGATTTTCATTTGTCCTTGACTTACACTCACTGTATCTGAACCAATGCTCGAGGACGAGGGTGATATGGTGGTATATAACATTACAAGGCACAGCACCGTGTACTAATCAATGTGAAATACTTCAGAACATGCTCTTTGCCCTGGTGCTTCCAGAACGCCTGTAAACAATCACCTTCTTCATGGTCTGTCTGCTCTCTGAGTATCTCTTGGACCAGATCCAACAACCTCACCTGAAAGGAAATCAGACTGGACAGAAAAAAGAGGGGTCGGTCCATCGACACAATAATGTCTGACTCGCTGGTAGACAGGTGGAACCAACAGCAAGTGAAAACAGATGAACATACCATGCAAACACCTTAGAAAGAATGTGTGTATGTGGACACACAAGGTGGAGACAGTCGAGATTTTTGGACCGTAAAAACAAAAAGCAATGCTGTTGAGGGATGCCCTCAAACTCAGGTTTTCACCAACTTGCTTGACCTTTTTTGAAGGGGTCATGGCTTAGTCTCTATACATTCTGATGACGGTCACAGACCTCCTTCAATGTAGATAGCTCTGAAACAAACACGATAAATTAGACCTGTTAGGAACATGGTGCACCAGGTTCAACATTCCCTTCAAGGATTCATCCATCAAAAATACTTCTCTTATTCCATTCAATTGGACAGGCCTACTGAGGTTTTGCCAAGTGGGACATGTTCTTGTATTGCCATTGTTGACCAACATTCCTGTCAAACAGTCACATTTGGATACAGCTACATTCTAAGATCAATGACATAAAATACTATCCAAGATAAATTACATGAAAATGTAATGCAGTATCTTTAGGTCACTGTGGTGGCTTAACTTAAGTACAGTGGTTTAATTTAATTGCCATTGCAGGATTATAGCATCTTGGTTAGCTTAAAAGGACACACTAGAGGCATTTAATTTGCTGGTGTTAATTGAAAACCTATCGAATGCAATTGTGATAAACTTTTTAAAAGAGATTGGCTCCATTGTCAGTGCCTCTATGCAGCTGATGTTAATAGATATTGTAGTCTTACTCTTTTAGACAATCACATCAGAGTTGACTGCTGTGACTGGTCGTGATTTTCCTATTGAGCCTTTGGAAAGGTCATAGGTCAGCTGTCTGTCTCAACCTGAGTGGCAGTCTCAAGGGTGACCTTCTCGACCTCAAGGGAAATAAGGTAATGAAAAATCCTGATCTGGTCAACTGAGTAGCCTTCTCTCGTTCACAGTAACAAATGGATTAAAATTGATTTTAGAACAAACATGGAATGAATGTAATCAAGCGAAACTTTGAGAATTTGCAATCAATTGTGAACCAAATCATCACTTCCAACAAATTTTGTAGCTCTGATTCTAGGACAGTGAATTGAACATTGATTCAACTTTGATTTCAGATCACAGATCTTTCAGTCCAGCTTAAGCAAACAAAAACTTTACAGTTAACTTGGTAAACTGTTTCTCATTTTTGGAAATATAGTTATATAGTACTGCCACAAAAGGGTTTAAACATTATTTTTAAACCCTGCTTATTGCAACATGGTCTCATAAAAATATGTACCTCTGTGC
Organism: Enteromius afrohamiltoni; assembly: GCA_034779775.1. NCBI lineage: Eukaryota > Metazoa > Chordata > Actinopteri > Cypriniformes > Cyprinidae > Enteromius > Enteromius afrohamiltoni. The sequence goes on along the minus strand of JAUYWG010000034.1, from coordinate 12,045,663 downwards.
ACATTTTGTGTGCAGCACCATTTTTACATGCCTTACTGCATGTTTCGCCGCGGTTTCAAAAAGAAATGTCAACCGAGTGGTGCTAAAACACCAGTTCAATACGTGAAGTCTGGCACATTTTTATTACTCTGATGTAGGTATGTATTGCTGCAGAAATTGCGTAACAAACCTACCATGTATGAAAACCCATAGATATTAAGCTGGATATGTGTGATGATAGTGTTCAAAAGCAAATATCCCAGAATATTAATATTGTTTTGAAGTCATAACATGATTTTCTTCAAGTAATTGTGCGAAAATTACACTTTTGTTTATTAAAACTCAGTCAATTTGTCTGGAAAGGAAAAAAAAGGTGTCAGAGTTTTAAAGAGGTGCTTCTAGTGTTGCAGTGAAACTGCAGTGATATGTACTTGTTGGTACATATTTTGTGTTTTACTAAAAAGTGCATCCAGGTACGTTTATGCCATTAGACCAGGTTGACCTTTTACAAATATTCGATATAATATAAGATTTTGTCATGGCCATCTTCGCCTTAACTCCTGCATAAGACCGAATTTAAACTCTCACCACCCAAATGAGCATCATTGCCATCCTTTTAAAGTTCAAAAGTCTGAAATCAACTGTGCATGTATCAGCAGATTGTAAAAGAAAATCATTTAAGACATAAAAACCACCACACGGTCTCCAAAGCTGACTGAAAGTCTAAATCATGTTTCAAAACACAGTCGAGATTCTATTTAACCAAGAATTCAGAACATGTGAAAGGCTTTTGACATTCATAGTAAATTTAGAGATGTAGGCTAACTAAGGGTCAAGCCGTCTCATGGCTCTTGAGTCAGTTTCCATTAGCATCCATTCATCATGGGCGGGAGCGCCGACCCACTTTGCCCTAGTGACTACCTGCCTTCTTACAGATGTTCCAGGAGCCCGTTCCTGCGTGACGAATGTTGGCCTTTCTGTTGAGGTCAAAGGACATAGCATATCGGTTACCTCTCCAGCCATTGAATGCAGATGCACGATGTGACTTTATTCAATCCTTGGGACCTTGTGTGGCTCTGAGGGAGGAAGAAACGTCCCTTGTGGAATAATCGATATACCTCAGAACCCACATTTTGCATTCATGCAGCAACCCTTTTTGACCTTAATGAAACTTCCTATACCCAGATAGCCACTAAACCCTGTCCCTAAAAATGTCCCCTTGACTCCTACCAAGTTCACTCACCTGTGGTTAAGAATCCAGTGCAGGATGTCGACTGCTTTGGGTTTTCCTGAGGGACGACCAGGTCAAGACAGCATTGTATGGTGGCCTGAAGTTCACCTAGTCCAGCTGTGTATTCGTTTCACCGGGAAATGCACAGACAGATGTACAGATGAAAAACAGATGTATTGTTAGATATCATATGGAATGCTTGATTCTCATCTTGCAATGTTCAATGATTCAATGGAAATTGTTACATTGTATGGACAAATGTTTTCGAATTATCATACTAAACTTTAAGACTGACTGATCTCTCACAAAAAAGATACATTTTACTACAGTTTTAAAATTATTTCATATATATTTAGTTTTTTTTCCCCAATTTATTCATTCATTCATTCATTCATTCATATAATAAAATAACCAACATTATGAATGTTGTGATGATTATAATGTGCTATAGATCCAACGCTTTTATTTTTGTATATTACGAGGTGGCTAACTTGTACATCATATGATTTAAAAAAAACAAAACACCCCTAAGCCTATACGTCATTGGGGTGTAGACAAATGGTACAATTGAGGTTATTATGTGGCATATTGGATCTATAGCATGTTAAAATCATCACAACATTCATAATGTTAGTTATTTTATTCAGATTGAATGAATGAACCTTTTACGAGGTGGCTAATTCGTACAACCTAATATTATGAATGAATATTATGATTTGTCGCCTTGAGACTGGGTTGAGAGATCATGACATTAGATCCATTTATGTGTCACAACTCAAATGTAAAAGCACTCTGATGGAGATAATTTAATTTTAAACTTCATTAGCCAAGATGTTAATCAAGGTGTGATTAATTTCTGCAATTATTTATCTGCAGTTAATGAAATGTCAATAATTTGTTTGAATGTCACCTAAAATGCGTCCCTTTTATTTTTCATACATTAAATGTTTTTTTTCCTTCAGCTCTTTTGTAAAAAACGTTTATAGTTATACTTAATTAGCATATTAATTTATTTTAATAATTTTAGGAAATTTATTTTAAGATTTGTAGAAAAATTTGAATTTGTAAAAAAATGAATAAGATAAAATGAAAAGATAAAAAAATAAGATGTTAGCTAAGTATTTCCTTAAAAAAAGAAATTAAATGAGAATTTTGTCATCATTTTTTCAGCCTCAAGTCGTTCCACACCTGTATGAGTTTCTTATGTTGAACATAAAAGAAGATATTTTGAAGAACGCTGGTAATCAAACAGTTGATGGTCCAATTATTTGGTTCTTCAAATTCTTTTGTGCTCAACATGTTCATGAACTATTCCTTTAATGCGAAGTAATAAAATGCACACAAATATTCTCAAACCTGGCAAAACTTTAGTTTTCTACTGCTAGTACTGTATAATCGGTAGCATGTTATTTCAGATTATGTTTTTTTGCAGAAAGCAAGACATTTTATTATTTCAGATTGTCATGCAAGGCTCTATGATGCTAATTTTACAAGTAGCTGCTGAGCAGAGCAAATTCCGCCTCTGGACAATGTTACCAAATGCTCTGCTTACAAATATTTTAGACTTATTTTCCGCTCTCTGAGTCATTATGGTTTCAGTTTCCTCTATCATTATTCAATAAACACTCCCTGAAGAAAATCTGACTATAAGAAGTCAGTGCTTCAGGAGGCAACTCCTACTAAAAGTGCTCTAACGTTTAACTTATCATATGATAGCCTCGTCTGAAAATTGAATTGTGTTACAGCTATAAATTTCTTCCACCCTAGGCCTGCTAAGACTGCACAATCAATAACAATGCACTCAAATCGGGACTGTAGGGCGGCATGCATTATTCCTTTGCAAACTGGGTAAATTTACGTGGGACCACATTTCTCTAATTAGTCTGGTCAGCTGGAATGAAAGAGCATTGGCTAAACATTCGGCGAGCTGTTATGAATCCGCCCTGTCCAAACATCCTGCTGTTTTATATGCTTCCTGGGGCCAGAGGTCACTGCAGACAGGCATGACCAATCATCATGTAAATCTGGATCTAAGCGGGGCCTGTCATCTACACAGTGCAATTCAATTACATTTAATTTACTGAAGAAGGATGCATGTTGACTTCAGTTGATGAATTGAATTTTTTTATGGACACGCTTTCCAGATACACTGCAAAATGTGCGTTAAAATGAAATACGCAGCTACATTCCAGCGCAAGTATAGGTTTGTCTTTGTTTTAATAAATTGGTAATTATTGTAAATGATTTTTGACTGAATATGTACACAATTGCAAAAACTCGCATACACTGTGTCCTAACAATCAAAGATAAATATGCGTTATTAGGAGTGCAATTAATAATTTAAACAAACCACTAACACTAAATATTAAACAGTGGAGAATAGCTCACACATTAATAATTCTGTAAAGTTTGTGACATAGACATGAATTATGTCAAATTATATATATATTTAGAAGAGATTCATGATGTAAAATGTCTTATTAATAAGATATTCAGACAAAAACAACATCTCCTAGACCTACATTAAAAGAGATGCCTGATATTACATATATATAAGTCATGGCCAAAAATAAATGCCATACTAAATAAATAAACATTAGTGTGCGTGTGTGATTTTTGTTCTTTTTAATCAGATTTTTAATTTGTTTTAAAATATATATTACATATTAATACAAAATAAATACTAATACTACATTTTTTTACAAAATGTTTGATACATTGGTCACATTTTATGGCACAATATGATTGGAGAATATGAAGTTCATACTCCATTAGTAAAAAGCACTGCAAATTTATTAAGTAATCAAAATTTGAAATTTGCTGATATTTGTATTGCCAAAACGTAAGATGATATTACAGCAGACTGTACATAAAATGTGTATAAATATTAGTTGTCACTCTCTTTAATTAAGATGATATTTAAATCAGATGACAAAAGGCATGCATTTTGATATTGATCATTTAGAGACCTTAATTATTTAGCAAATATGATACAACAGGCTTCATAAAGGTTTACCATGTCTGCACACTTTCTACTGGAAAAATAAATTTACATTACTTGTAATGTAATGTAAAGTAAAAGTAAATATAATTTGTAATTCCAGATATTCACTTAAGTACCACCTTTTAAGAGTTCCAGGTAAAACCTGGTCAAATAAGACTGCAACAGCAGATGGACTGCATCATGTATTCATTTACATGAGGCTTTGGTTCTTTACTGGAAAGCCTCATTGTGCCATTACCTCATTTGCTGATGAAAGGTTCAAACTGTGTTCGAGGCCACTTTGAGAATCCCGGGAAATGGGTTCATTACGGCAAAACAGGCTGGCCAATCAACCACACACGATTACAAACATATGTGACCAGTCCAAACCTGAGCTGAAAGAAAGTGGTATTATCTATGTGCATGGATATGGAATTTCCTTTTTGCATATTCAACTGCTGCAGTTGATTATGATACAGGATGATGCTTCCCATTATTATTATGGTGTGCATGTCTTAATGCACAACATTTGAATTAATGAACATAACAAGATGAATAATAACAGAATTTTCATTTTAAATGCGTTCGATCTATAAGATAATCTTTAAGGTAATTTGTTAAAGGCACATAATTAAGACTTTAAGACATTTAATTACTTAAAAGGATCTGAGCTATATAACTGTCACTGTTATTGAGTTGCTCCTGAAGAGAGGAAATGACATCATTCATCAGGACATTCTCTTAATCTTTTTCTCTGTTGCAAATGGTTGTGTTGTTCATAAAACTGACATGAATATACCATATTTATTTGTTTACGTACTTTAATGTACAGAGTTGACAAACTTGTACATACTTGTGCATTATATTTAATACCCTAATGTGAGAAGGGCAATGGAATATTTATTTAGCTTACTAGCTTTAGCTTTGGTTAGTTAACTTAATATGATTTAAAAAGTATTTTTTAACACATAATTTATTTTTAGTTTTTTGTCTTTTTTCACATGGTCTGAAATCAAATGATGAATTGAAAGGCATTACTTTGCATTCAAGCAAATCAAATTAGTTTAAAATCAAACATTCATGACAGCAACAGACCCTCATTTATACAACCTGGTCTCATAAAAATATGTACCTCTGGGCACTTTTTGTGCAACCCCATTTTTTCATGCCTTACTGCATGTTTTGCAGCAGTTTCGAAGAGAAATGTCCACTGAGTGGCGTTAAAACACAGGTTCAATACATAAACCCTTGCACATTTTTATTACATTGATCCAGGTATGTATTGCGGTGGTTCAGAATTGAAATATCGCTAATAATAATAATAATAATAATAATGTCGCTAAAAGTTACCCTAAACTTATTTTTTATGCAGATTTTATCTGTTTTTTTGAACCGTGGTTACACAGGATTCAAACTGGATTTATAATATTTTCGATACAGCATTACTTGAAACAAGTTTTTCTTATTATTTAGTTAGTAATATTCTAAAACTAGTAATATCAGTAATATTCTCATTACAGTCTAACTTCAGGTTGCAAATGTAGATATATTTATGTAATATTATGTTTACTTTATGAACATAGCTGATTAATGTCTGCTAGGAAACCTTTGAGAACTATAAAATGGTTCATTTTCTTTCGTTTTCCCCCTGCACTTTTCTTCTAAAAACATTGGTAATGCATTATTAATCCTGCAGTATGTATTTCTTTAAAATAATTACATTATCATCATAATGCATATATTTTGTCTTCGTAATCATCGATGAAATCACAAAATCCCTCATCAGCAAACATTTTCGTCAATAATTTTCTTGACAGGATTACCACTGAATGGCTCATTAACCAACAGACCATGTTAACATAATGCTGTTTTAGCATCTGGTGCATTTGTCAGCTGTTGTCTACAGTATGATCTCTCTCATCTAACCATAAATGAATTCATTAAGACTCTGATTTGCTGCTCTGCTTGACTAAACCACACACACACACTTGGGCTACCAGCATATATCATACAGAAATGCGTCAGCTTGTGTTCACCATATGCAGATTGACCCATCAACGTCTTTTACAGCCTCAGCATCTTGCTGACTTATGACCCTTAATGGACATTGCAGCATGTTTATGAATATTGACTATACAGATGCACTTCCTTATGATTTATACAGCTATCAGCAGAAAAATGCTTGTTAGTATGTACTTCTGGCTGGTTATAGTGCAGATGCAAGACATACGACACATTCAAGTCTGTTTTTGGCAGTTTGGAAACATCCTTAAAATCCATGATATTTGAAACTCTTGCTAATTGTGTGAATTCGTTTTAAGGTCAGCGTCACAGTGGCAGAGAGGAGATTGGCGATGGAATGTCAGTTAGAGATGAGATCATTGTATGCGTGTCCATTGGTCATATCGTAAATCGTTGGAAGCACTTGACGTGGGTGTTCAGTGGCATGCTGGGTAAGCACTGTTGTGCTCTGCAGCCTATGGAGCCGGCAGGGCTCCCTGGGGCCCAATCCAACCTTTCACAGCCAGTTTAGCGCTAAATACATAATGGCACAGCCTGTGGTGACCTGCCGCTCCGAGACTCTTTGTATGGCAGGTTTGAGTTTTGCCTACCCTTGCAGTGAATATAAATTATAGACAATATTCCAAAACGAATATTGTACGCGACACTGTCGTTATGCTAAAACACCTTCTTTTGGCCCAAATGACAACATGTATATATGTTCTAGATCAGGAAGGAGATGCAACAAGTGTTAAATAAAAATGTACACTCTTAAAAATAAAGGTTCTCCAAGATACTATAAGAACCTTTTTGTCTAAATGGTTCCATAAAGAACCTTTCTGTTTCACAAAAGCTTCTTTGTGGTAAAACTTTTATAAGAGGTTAAGAAAGAGGTGGTTCTTTAAAGAACCTTTGACTGAATGGTTCTTGTGTGGCATCGCTGTGAAACATCGTATGTGGCATCGTATGTGTTTTATTCATTTTTACAGAGACCCAATGTGGTGAAAAAACAAAATATGCTGGGCACAAATTCATAGTGATTAAATTCAATCAAAGCACTTTACTTCAATCACGGCCACCATTCCAAAAAAAAAAGAGGAGGGAATGAATACACTAAATTAACTAAATACACTAATTGGTGTAACATTGAGATAGTTTAACCAAAATTAGGAAATAAGTGTTTATTCCTTCAGGGTCATGATCAGAGAGCTATTTTAATATTGCAGTATGGCTGATTTTGCTTTTCTTAATTACATTTTTATAACTCACATTGTGACTATATCTTGCAGTTGCGATTTTTTTTTTTTTTTTATATTGCAATTTGATGCCTTCAAATTCCAACTTTTTACTTACTTAGTTGTGACTTTATTACTCACAAAGTCAGTCTCACAGTTGTGGCTTCACTCTCAAAAATGACCTTTGCTGTGTCCAACAATTCTATTACAAAATAAACATGAATGAACATCACATAGTGTCTTGTTTCGACTGTAGAAAGACGTCAATACGCACCAGTCTTGTCAAGGTCAAGACCAAAGTGGATCTGTTCTCCTGTCTGGTTGGTTTGTTGAACAATGGCGTCAGATTTGGCGTCAGTACAAATTCAATTATAGTTGAAAGTTTCCAGTCAATAATTCCAAAACTACTGTATGATTTTAGTTAATTAATTCATTATAGTTCGAATATCATATACTGCTTTCATGATGCTCACAATCCGCTTTAATTGTATGGAAGCAATGTGAGCATTCTGCTAAATATCTCCTTTGATTTTCCACGAAAAACTGCTCTAGTCATTATTCAACCCTTATATGAGGTTGCAGACCAGTTTGTCTATGTATTGTGTGAGTAGTCATGTATGTGCTATTATATAATTTACATATTAGTACTTTCAGTAGTGTAGATGTCGCATGATTTTTGGTGAATCGTATTGAATCGTTAACAATCCTACCCAGATTTTCAACCAAATAGCATGGATATAGTCAATACAGAAGCTTCTTTCTTCTCTCTCAGATTCAGTCTTTTTAAGACATGCAGATTCCTGTTTGTTTTTGATTTTCAATAATTCAACACTACAGAACACACTATATTCTGAATATGTGTTGCAGGCAAGGATGTGGCGCAGTGGTGATCTTTCCCGCTCTGTTGATTGTTGGTGACATCCGTTCAACCCTAGACCTTAGTGATCGTGGGCCTGAGGACCTTTTTGTCTGCTGCGTAACTTATTAAATCAACAGGCCAAGGGTTTACAACAACAGCTATTATTGAGTCAACCAAGGCTCACCCAAGACCTCACTTTACAGGCCTCAGGCACGGGACACGCACACACACACACACACGTGGTACTTCGTAGTCATCTGGAACGCATTGCAATTACTTCATTCTTTACATATTTTTTCTTGTGCTTCTCGGCCCCATGCTCCTGTTGTCATTGTATAAGTGATACACCGCTCACTGAGCTCAAGATGGAGAAAACAATCGCACCGCAACATTAGCTCTGATAACAGTAGTGTCAGCAGAAGAGTTATTACTGAGAGAGCAGCATGCTGCATCGCTGCACGTCTGGACCTCTGCCATAGCCACACATCTCCCCCTGTCTGTCAGAAAAGTTAACGCTTCGGTCTGTTAAACTATTAGCCAGATGAACGCAAGTATCTCAGAGCCAGACGGCGAAGTCTGTTTTACTTTACAGCTTCGCCTTAAACTGCCTTTTTAGATGGTCGATGGCAAATATAAGCGTCCACATGAAGATGAGGGAAAGCTATATTAATGTCAGGAGAGTGGTAGCAAACATTGATAACAGCAACTAATGAGTTTATGCCCCTAAAGGTTTCATGTGTTGTGTTTTAGTTTATTAGCTAATAATAATAATAATAAAAGCTATTGAGACTGGCTACTGGCTAATGAAATAGCTAATATGTGACCCTGGAGCACAAAACCAGTCTTAAGTCGCTGGGGTTTATTTGTAGCAATATCCAAAAATACATTGCA
>JAUYWG010000034.1:12024626-12036218 GCA_034779775.1 Enteromius afrohamiltoni | reverse complement strand
ACAACTTTAAAGGTGATTTGCTCAGTATTTAGATTTTTTTGCACCCTCCGATTCCAGATTTTCAAATAGTTGTATCTCGACCAAATATTGTCATATGAAAGCTTATTTATTGAGCTTTCATATGATGCATACATCTCAGTTTTGTAAAATTTGTAAAAAAGTTTTGTGGTCCAGGGTCACATATGAGCTATATATATATGCTACGACCATATATGTTATGTCTAATATTTTTACTAATAATATTATGACAGTTATGCTACTTTTAAAGCAGGACGAAAGCTCTTCTCTTATAATACGCATACAGTAGCTTTATATTGGTATAATCATATGCGTATAAATGTATAATCAGTGAAGACCGTAATATCGAGGTCAGGGAAACTCTCACAGGAAGACGCCAGACACTTCTGGTGAGATAAATATGTGCACTTGTCCGCAGAGACCCATAGGGAGCCATTAGAGAGGAGAAATACACCACTTATCCTCAAGTAATGTGTTGATACACACCACTTTTATACACTTATATCTGATGGTTTATATACATCAGAAGAGGAAATGTTGTCAAAAAGTGTTAAAATGATCATAATCATATCTTGTATGTAAAAAGATTTATGAGAATATTTACTACACATATTTACTAATTATGGATGTGTGAGTCTTTAATGCGTGTTAAAGAACTGTATCCAGTCAACAGAAACACTTCAAGGTGGAGTCATGGGATACGGCCTGTCAGCACATCTATAGATAGACCCATCTGTGATGTAATGGAAGAGCGCGTTCAGCGTGTTAAAGGTGTAGCCTATTGAACATTATTGGGAAATTATAGTAGGCTATATATCTGTGTAAAATGATTTACTGTGTGCAGTGGTGTTTGCTACTGTTGCTCGCCATGGAAAAAAAACATGGATTTACATTTAAGTGAGGGACCTGAGCCATTTATCTCGGTTGCAGTGGGATATTTGTTCTTAGGCCACCTAGCAACCACAAGCAAGAGCATTTATCATCGCAGCACCCTAAATTATTTGCGCCGTGTTTTTCTACTAGCCTATACACACACACACACACACACACATTAGAATATCAAATTGCATAACCATGTTTATGAGACATTTAGTTTGACCTTCTGGCCTATAGCTTAAATAGAAACAGAATAGAAATAGAATTTTTTTTTAATTACCTGGTGAATATGATCTATTTTGAGTGCAGATGCATACTAAAACGGAAGGTTAAGTTTATGCAGACACTGTCGTCAGTGAAACAAACTAGACATCCACCTGGTTACTTTAAAACCTGAGGAATTAATAAATAGCGCATTCACGAACTAAATTGGACAACGGGAAAAAGTGGACGATCAAGAATGTGTAACAAAATCGGAACACAGTACTAGCGGCCTCTAGTGGTCACTGGGAGAACGGCATGCATTTAGCATGTTCTTTGGAATTTAATTCCAATGCTGCTCAACGCAGATATCACAGGGACCTAACTGAGCACATCCACAGTGCTATGATTATAGCTGCTGTAGTACAGACTGCATGCAGGTATTCGCTCGTGTCCTCCTCAGCGTCTCTGTACTGAATGGTGACTGTGAAGTTATACGCCGTATCACTCTGGGGCTCTGTGGAGTCCAGATCCGATCCTCTGCTTCGAGGATGTGCGTCATCTCGGCCCTCCTCATCGACTGAATCTGCTGTATATTAAAATGATATATGTTATTTGTTTTTCCTATATATTATTTGCATCACTCTGAAATCTGGTGTTTGATGGAGGTGGATGCTAGTTTGCGTACGGTGGTGAAGCATATCAAGCATTTCTTGGATGAACAAAAGCTCCAGCTCCGTCAAGAGCTCTTCAGCGGAAGTCCTGTAGTCACTCATTTCAAATTAGAAATGAGTGGGAAAATTATTGCTTGGGAAAATTTAGGTGAGCTGATCCTGCAGCTAATATTTCAACAGCTTTTATTCATAAAAAAACATTCTTAAATATCAACAAACCGTTCTATTGCTACAGCTACTACAGTTAGGATATAAATAATAATAATAATATTTATTAACAATATTACCACAGTAAGCCGATACCAAAATAGCCATTTAACCATAAATAATTCTTTCTTTCTTAATTAATTTTTAATGTTCTAGACCAGGTCTGATGCGCTGCAGAGTTTAGCTCCAGCCCTGAAAAAACTCACCTACCTGGGATTTTCTAATGAACTTCAAGACACTGATTAACATGATCAGGTGTGTTTAGGGTTAGAGCTAAACTCTGCAGCGCACTGGACCTCCAGGGTAAGGTTTGAGAAACCTCATGTAGCCTATACATCTATGCAATGCATTTATGGTCATTGTAATCATTGTAAGTAAATAGCATCGTCACGTTCATCCATCCAACGCTAGATGGCGCACACGTCTAGCACATTTCGTGCGAATCATTCGGTATCACCATGTCCTGTAAATATCACTTTAATTAAAATCAGTTGGGAAGTTAATTGTTGGTTATTCATAGTTATTATTATAATGATGATAATTATTATTCTTGAAACCATTTAAATGGCTCAGCTACTTCATGAAGACTTGGGAAGCATCATTACGTATTATTTCACCAGTTTCTTTCCAGTATTAGGGGCTATTTGTCTTAATTTTGCCATGTGATATTTTATTTTACATAAAGTAATGCCGTTTAAGTTGTTTATTTGTATTTCACCAGTGTTATGGAAGCATTGTATATAGTATACGTGTAATTATTAATGTTTAATATGTATTTTATTATATAATAATGTTATTTATTTTTTTATTATATTAAATGAAATATGCCTAATAATATGTAAGTGTTAATATATATGCTTAATGTTTACCTTTTGGACAGCCATGACAATAAAACACTATGTGTATGTGTTAATAATATTTATGTGTAGACTTTTCCTTGTTTTGTTTGTACAGCCATGACAATAAAACACTTTTGGGTAAAAATAAAAATAATAAAATAAATATTTGTCCAGCGATATCAGTCAGTGTGATTTTACGTAGCCCCTCCCCCAGGCTACAGTCTGCGCATGTCACGGAGCGCCGCTGATCACGTAGTGCACGTGCCGCACGCTGATTCTGAATTGACGTACAAAGGGTTGTTATAAACAGCTTTTGTGCTGTTTTATGCCTATTTTTTATGAATAAAGCGTGTTGTTTGGCTTTTTTTTATTTATTATTATTATTTTTATATTTAAATAGTAGTATATGGAGTACAAAGAGTGAACTGACAAAGTTCAGTCTTAAGTAAAATCTTTTTTATTACAATACGTAATACACACCTGCTTGACTTTTATTGTCTCGCCTCAGACTCTGCCCTATGTGTCATTTGACATGATCAATGTTAGTAGGTCAGCGACCTGGTGCTTTCGGATCAGAAAAATACAACCTCAAAAACCTAATAACGTGTTTAACAGCACTTCAGTGTATGAATCGAATTGCATTGTGAAAACTAGTACGCCTACAATCCTCATTCATCGCCGCCTCCAAGCGTTCGTGATTGAGCCCATGTCTGCAGTGGCAGGCGCTGGTCGGATTTTCCTTCGGCAATTTCCGTTGATGTTAGCCACGCCCCTATTTCCCTTCGTGGGTTTCCGCTGACGTTAACCCCGCCCCTACAGCGCTCAGCGTTGTTTAGGGACATTAGGAAGATGGCGGCTGCCCCGCTCTACTGTGTCTGCCGGCAGCCCTATGATGTTAACCGGTTTATGATCGAATGCGACATTTGTAAAGACTGGTTTCACGGCAGGTATGGAAATTATGGCTTCCTTAACAGATGTGGATCGGTTGGTATGTACCGGCTGCCTTGCCACGGGGGTATTTTGGCTGTAAATCAGGGGTGTCATGTGAAAGTGCTGGTGACGCGCGATGGGGGTATTTAAATATGACGGTGGGAGCTCAAGCGCGACCTGAATGTGATTTGAGCGTTACTGATCGATTTCTGTCAGATGTTTTTGTGATAAATGTGTACAGGAAACTTTTAACACAACCTGTCTCCCGCAGTATTTCCCCCAGGACTGAATTTTTCGGCTTTCCTTTTGAAGTGAGCTGCCAAAAGCCACATGGCTCATCTGTATGTGTGTTATGAAACTAGACATTTAAATCGTCTGGCTGCTTAAGCTGGCCGTGGACTTTGCTGAAAAGGATGTTTCTCGCTTCATGTAACTCGTATTGAACGCAACATTTTTGCATTTTATGATTTATATGGTCATTAGTCCAAAGTGTTAATCTTTGCTTTGAGACTTGCCTCAGTTTATCGAGTTTCTTTACAAATATAGGTCGAAGTAGTATAGTTTAGTGAACTTTATGTATAATATGTTTGTGTGTGTATGTATGTGTGTATATATATATATATATATATATAAAATCTGTTTATTAAACATTAACTAATAATGCACACACAAATACATATATGTGTGTGTGTAATATTAGTTAATGTGTAATAAACAGAATTGTGTTTTGACAGGTATGGTTTGCTATGTGTGTCATATGATAATCATGTCTTATCATGTCATACTGTTCTCTTGTGTCACATTGTTTTATGTCAAGTTATGCAATATGAGCATTTTTATTGCTTGGCAGAACAGGTATTTTTCTGATGAGTAGATACACAAACAAAACCATATCCATCTTGGCACGCAACATTTTTTGGCATATTGTCAAAAGTAGCTGCCTTTTAAGCTTCAGGACAGGATCTGCTCTGTAAATGAGCCAGGACCGAGCGTCCCTTCCTGTCTTGCGGAGTAACCGCCAGTACACAGTGAGCGGTTGTGCGGGTGTTGAGAATCAAGTCTTGCGTAACTTTGTGGAGCTGCCAGATTCCCCAAACCCTGTGAGAGTGCGAGACAAAGACTGGCGCCTTTGCAGGCCAGAAGAAGAAGTGTAGGGAACGAGCGTGATTCTGCAGCGTCAGTGACGCACGGAACTGCAACCACATCCTCGGCGTCACTTCTCTCCAGATTGACGAGACACAATTTTCCCCAAATCCGAGATATGAAACTTCTCTGGCAGAATGAGGATGTCCGTCTGAATGCACGTGAGGTGAATGTCTGAACCTGTGAGACAGTTACTTACTGCTAATCTAACCCTGAGGGCGTCGTGAGATGTTCTTTAGAACTGGAGGGTTTTTGCAGCAACACTTTGAGGGCCACAGGTCTGCTGATTGATGGCGGTGCGAGGTCAATGCACAGTCTGGAAAGAGCTCAGGTTGAGACCATCTTTTGTCCTTTTTAGACTGAACGCAAACAAAGTTTGGGGATCTGAGTGTCGTCAAAGAGGCCAGTTAACCCTTCGATTCTTTTGAAAACTTTAAGAACGTAGGTGTGGGTAAAGCGGGTTCTTTGATTAGCTGTGAATCTCCATCGCCTGTTTTCAAATGGAGCGGCAGTTAATACACAGGGCTTTACTGATGAGATGCACATAATTATATACTGTGCAAAATATTGCCCAGCCCTACAAGGACACATTGGTTTATTTAGGCTTGGTGTCTCACAACTGATTTTTCTTCTTCGTAACGGTAAGTTGAAACGAAAGTTAAAATTTAAAGTTAAACGGGAACATGACAGGCTTTTTTCTAATGTCACATGTCAGAATGTCGTTTTGTTGTGGCAGTAGTCTAAGAATTAGTTTGGTATTACAAAAACTTTTATCAAGAACTGGACTAAATATATTGGTCGTGTTGGGGGAGGATCCCTAAGCAAGAAGCCAAAGGGTCACATGGGGTCAGCAGATGCCTTGCTCTCCCAAAAACAGGCTTGTTTGGCTCTGAATTGCTCATAGTTGGGAATCCTCTTGCGTTATACAAATAATGTTTTGACACTGGCCTGAACTTGACTCTTTCTTGCTGTTTGCGGATCGTTCTCAAAAAATGTATCTGCCACAACAATGTGCACAAGCTTGATGTGCTTGCGAGAGAAAGAGGGCAAGTAAAGGCAATGTTAAAATACTTTCCCTCCTCTGGTCCCTGGGTTTGTGAGGATGTTTTGGTATTCGACTCATTATGTCTCATTAAATCCTAAATGTGTCAACAAGAGCCTAGTGTGAGTCGCTTCCAGACCTGAGACGCCCTGAAGATTAGTGTTGGGCCTGGTTTGTTGACCCCTGCCTGCTCTGTTGTGGGTTAATCCAAGACTGTAAGGTAGATTTTATTTAGCTTGTATTTAAATAAAACACTCTATTTAGTTAGTATTGCCTCTTTGATTTTTGGCACTCTCCAAGGTAGTAGTGGGCGCTTCACAGATCCGAGGGAGTATACTCGAGTCCAAATTGTGAGAACACACTGTACTTTGGGATTTAGACTATGGCTGATTTGTTTTTGGCCACTAAAGAACCTTAATTGGAGGGTTCCTGACTAACACTTTCTTGTGCCTTTGGTTCTCTGGTGAGTAGTTAATCAGTTACTCAGGTGAAAGAAAGGCAGGGTCAACTCCAGGCAAGTGGCACACTGACCTGGTTCACATGGTGTTATGAAACTAAGACAGGGAGGTAATAAATGGCTTCATGGGAAGGGTGACTAAACGAATGTAATAAGATGAAGATTGTTTAATGAGCCAGACGTAGTGTGAGTGGAAAAGTGAGATCTAGGCAAAACATTCTTTATACAATCAACATTCCGTGTAAATGTGATTTTTGGTTTATATATGGCTTATATATCCTAAAAATATAGCGTTTTTCACAGCAATGTCATAGAAGAGCCATTTTTAGTTCCACAAAGAACCATCCAGAACCATTGTATAATCTAAGAACCGGAAATGTTCTTCAGATGTTAAAGGTACTTCATGAAACCGTTTAGACTAAACGTACTTCTGGGGCATCATGAAGCGTATTTATTTTTAAAAGTACAAATTTTATTTCTCCTGTGACATCGGTGCTCAAAGAGCTTTTAGATGGTTATTAGGACATTGTTGTGCCGTTCACATGGACTGATCTCATAAATGCTATTATTCTTACATGACTTCGAAGCGTTATGTTTGTTTGTATGGAACAAGTACAGCTTTTATAGTTCCCTCGTGCTGATTGAATTGTGCTGGTGTTTCTGTTGACCAAACTGCTGAAAACTTCAGTTCATTCATCAATTGTGTGTCAGGATCAGAGCGCTCTGTTCTCTGCCTCATTGTCTGGCTCGCGTAGGAGGGAAGCGGAGGAGGAGAGTGCGTGTAGAGTCATTCATCCTTAAACCTTTCCTCCCCCATCTGCTCGTGTGTCATCGCATGTCTGGCAGTGATGCCCAGGTGACTTTATCGCAGCGTGAGCTGGAGACACGGCACTGGTTGAGGCAGTCTCATTCGGAGACTGAGATTTTATTCCAAGTGAATCATAGGAATAACAGACAAACATCCGATGAGTTCTTCAGGCTTTGAATTGTTAATCAACTGGCTTTAGACTAGTTGTATAGATCCACACTGTAGTCCCTCTTTAACTTTAGTGACAATATTAATGGGAAGCGTTACCATCTGTCATAATGACAGATGGTGTTTTCTAATGATGTTCTACAGACACCTGCGTGTATCAAATAATATGGTAAAGCATTCATTGAGAGGATTTTGAAATATATATATTGTTTTACTAAAAAAACATGCAGTGGAATAATTATAATCTTAAAAGTGTCTGAAAAAAAGCTGCACTTTGGGTTTTGGTATTGCCCTGATTATAAAGAAGATTAAACCAAGGAACGGACTAACTAGGCCTTGTCTGGGACGACAGCAGCTTCCTGCTTGTACGTAGTTTTTCTTGCTGTTTCCTGCAATAATGAGGAGAACAAAGCTGAGACAGCAGCGCATTCAATCCTCTGCCTGTGTTCAAAGGCTGTCTTCTCTTTGAGGAGAATCACCTTTCTGCTCAAGTACCCTGCTGCTTTTAACAGCCCCATATAGCACAGCACCCACTCTTGATGTTTACTCTATTCTGATGGCGAGAAAGGAAGAGATAGCCAAAGCGTTTACTGCAGCCATATTAGAACTCCAATAAGACTTTATTTGGGGAACTGCAACAGTTAAACTGCTTTCGTTATACATGATTGCAGCAATATCCCGTAATCTACACGACACGTAGAGCTTCTTCATTACTTCATTACTCCATATTGCACCTTTCTTAACGGCAGTCGTTTTTGTTGTGTTTCTATTTTGTTATTCAGAGGAAAGCACACAACGCATATTTACATATCCATCAGGATGCGCGCTAACAGTGGCTTATGTATTTCTAAGCAAAGAACGTTAAAATATCCACGGTCAAGAAACAGAAAGGTAGTAAAAACACCATTAAAATAGTTGAAAGAAAACCCCAAAAATGTCTTAATTTGCATTTCGAAGATTATTGAAGGGGTTATGGGTTTGGAATGACTGAATTTTCATTTATGGGTGAACCATACCTTTAAGGGCAGCATTTGAGTCAGGGCAACAATATATGGTGTTGTTCCTCAAACTTTTTGGTAGTAGTAAAAGAGCGTATTTGCACTCTTCTGAATCATAGTATGAATGTGATCGATTGTGAGCACTTTTCTGTGTTTTTCAATGTGACTCATCTCGGCATCTGTAAATCTCTTGTCGCTGAACTGTCAAAACTTCTCGTGGTTGACCGTGTGACTCTGGAATGTGTGTTTGTGTGGGTGGCTGACTGTTATGGTTGTGGTTGAGTTTTGGCTCGTTCGGCGAGGTGACCTGGCCTGCGGTTGGGTGACACGGATGGTGGGGGAAATCCCACAATTGTGACGCAACGCCCTGTTGATTGTATCAGCACCCACCCACACGGTGTTTGACGTACACAGTGGTAAACAATGTGTAATTTTTGTAAGTTTTCTGAAAGGGTCGGATGATGACGTTCAGCTGTGTCTACACCATTGATATTTCGGCTACTCAGAATAAAATCTCTTTAGTCAGCCGATTATTGGACAACCCACTTTAGGAAATAATACAGTAATGTGTTTTTTGGTTATGCATTGATTTTGTTTATATGGCCATATAATGGAATGTCATTCTTCACATTTACCTCATAAAACCTTAGTTTTGTTGTGAATTTATTTTTAGTAACACTATTGGTGGCCGACATTATTAAGTGGTAGAAATTTGGCGACTGGTAGAGATTTTGGACGATTGTCTGTATCATTGTTACACCCTTGCGTGGTCTTACCGTGCTACATGTTCAGATTATGAATCATTTGCATGTGTGAAGTGATTTGAGGCCATTCATTTGTATTTTAAGTATCCAGTAATTTAGGTCTTAAATGAAATTAATGTGAAACAGTATTTTAAAGTGACAGTAATAATATAAAATAAAAGTTTTAATATATTATGACATTCCCATCACAAAAATATCAGGGAGTGACTTTTATTTGATGTGAAGGAAGGGTAGCCCGTCATAACTGTGTTGCAGTGCAGGCGGGACAGGACTAATGACAGCTCATTGAATTAGTATATTGAGTACATGTACAGTAAATATCAATATTAAGCTTGATATGTTGTATATCCATAAGTGCTGCCAAAGTTCTGATGTTTTGTGCTACCACCGTGTTTTATTTAGCAGCATATATATCTTGAAATTGTCTATTTTGGGGCAGGTCAGTATGCTAGTAAACAAAACCACACGTCTGCACTAGTGTGTGCGGCGCATGTACGTTTATGTGTGTGTACAGAAGCCCCATACAGAAGGCACAACTTAATGTAGAGACAGAAATGACGTGCAGTAAAGGATATAAATAACATAGTCATTTTACACACTTAAAGCCCTTATTTAAAGCAAAAATGAACTAGGCCATTGTGATTTGTAGTATGATTGAGTCATATTGTGATATAATATTTTGATCCAACTTGACACTGTAGATATTTTGTTGTGTTAGTGTATGAAGTGATGTTTAGTGATGAAGGATGTCGGCTATCCTCAAATGTACATTTAAGGATAAGACTAATAAGTGATCTTTGCTAGTGGCTACAGCAACATTCATATGGTTGAGAGAATATTAGGGTACTCAATCTGCTTGTTTTTTTCCCCCAGTTGTGTTCAGGTAGTGGAGCACCATGCTGCTGATATCGATGTTTATCACTGTCCCAACTGTGAGCCCATCCATGGACCCTCCATGAGTAAGTGTGTGCAGCTACACATATTTCTCAGCTGCTTTTGATGTGTTCAGTCTCGTAAATGTTTTACCTCTCTTTTGCAGTGAAAAAGCGCAACAATTGGCACAGGCATGACTACACTGAGCCAAATGATGGCACGCGACCCGTTCAGGCAGGAACCGCTGTGTTTGTACAGCAACTCCAGGCCAGGAGTTTTGCCAGGTACAAACACCTCTGGATTTGGGATGTCAATTTTTGTCAATTATTTCTACAATCAGTCATAGTTTAAATTAATTATTAACCTTAATACTGCAAAATGCATCTGGGCATCTGTTGCCGGGGCGTGTGCAAATAGCTCTCCAAATGCCTCACCCGAATGAAAGGCTAGTAGCAGGATATTAAAATGAATAGATGTGACTGTGATCCTTTGATAAAATTCAGGGAGGATGCTGTAGTTACGTACGGGATACTTGTTTAAAGGATTCACTTTTTGTTTTTAAAACAATGTAGCAATGTTTGCCATTTACATGATCGGAAATTAAAATAAAAGGATTTCAAACGAAAGCATGGCGCCCGGGGCTGTGATGCGCGGTCAGTGATCGCTTCAAACCACCGGCACTGCTACGGCAAAACATAGGCCTCCTGTTAGCCATCTGAAACGTTTTACTGTGAGTATATACACTATAGTGAGGTACAAAACTTTGTTAATAAGCAAAATAATTAGTTAGCAGGCAAATGATACATCGCGACCATGCTTTTGGATCTATGCCAGTGGGAGCGCATGCGTTTAAATGCGGCTTCTGTTTTGGTGGACGGTCAAGAATTTCATAATTTTCGGGGGGTGTTTTTCCCAAATCTTCGCTGTCTCATCCTCTAGATTCGCAGGCTTATTTTAATGCTGTTCATGTTTAATCACTGTTGTGGTAAACACGTGGGAATGGCAAGATGAATCATTTATTACTATGATTTAGATCGTTCTCGCATTTAGCTTTAATCAAGCTCTTATCGACAATTAATCAATCATTGATTAATCGTCGACATCCCTACTCTGGATAAAAGCTTGATTGGACCTTTAACTCTCCTACAGTGTTTTTTGGATATAATCACAGTCATACGTTACATCTAGTTATGGCTTTGGAGTTTGCTCCTACCTGATAAGACTTGCAATTGATCTCTGTGTACGTTTGAATGTTTTTTTAAAGTGGCCATGAGATTCTGGTGCCAATGCAGGGGAGCCAGGTCACCCAACGCTACCTGGAAAGGGACGGCTTCCATTACCCTATAGCGGTCCAAGGCCTGGATGGACTAGGGCTTAAACTGCCCCCTCCCTCATTCTCTGTCAGCGATGTGGAGCATTACGTGGGTAAGAGATCAATGTGTGTGTACACTGCATTTACTGTCTATCAGAAAACAGCTCGGGAGAGCGTCTGGCAAGTGGGGCACTAGAGCAAAAAAGACGCAATTAGATCAATAGCACATTTGGACTCATAACCAGCAGTGCAGTAGAATATATTTCTATGCACACATATATA
>JAUYWG010000034.1:11990566-12024526 GCA_034779775.1 Enteromius afrohamiltoni | reverse complement strand
TTCACACATATATATATATATATATATATATATATATATATATATATATATATATATATATATATATATAAATTGCTGTTCTTTTCAAATGTTTGTCGAAAGATTTTATGTAATAAATACATGCATTCACACATAACACGCTTATTATATTATATTTGCTTATTTTTCATGATTTAACTTGAGTGAAGCATTAAAAAAAAGCAATTGGGTTTTCTAAAGATGGACACCCTATTCAAACCTGGTTTTAATGCAATCTTATTTAAGCTAACAAGTCCGGGTTTTTTCTGAACAACTTTAAACTCATCGGACTGGAAAGTATTAGATTACCAAGTGGCATTGTGATTGTGTTTATCCGTCCGTGCCGGTAGTGAATGGGCTTAGACCCGACTCCTGTACAGCTGTGGAGGTTATCTTCTCTCTCCTCTACATTAGGGTAAAACATTTCATCTCCAGTTACAAAGCTGTTGTACAGCACTGTCAGTCTGAGCTCAGGTTCTCAGTAGGGCTGTTTTATCTCAACGCTTATGTTACATGGCTCCCTCTTTCGCACGCCGCTGATCTTTAAGCTGGAAGTGTTTTAATAGTAACAGGTGTCGAGGGGAAGAGGTGTGTGCGTGTGAGAGCGAGAGACCGAAAGAGAGGGGGTAGCGGGCCACTCATCAGATCATATTACCCAGCCAGTTGGGCACAGACAAAAGGCCACTAACCTTCTCTGTCTGTCACTTCTGCCATTTTTTCTTTTCTTAGAAAAAGATAAGTACACATTATAAGAAACACTTATTTGTTGATATATGGCCAAATTTAGAGAAACATGGTGTGTGTGTGTGTGTGTGGTCAGACTTTAAGCAATTGTTTGCTACATTACTTATCAAAACCATTTTTAACTTAAATATGTCACTCTCATGTCATTCCAAATTTGGAATATTCTGTGGAACATATAATGAGAGGTTTGGCAGAGTGTTCAAGCTGCTCTTTTCCATATGATGAAAGTTAACGGGGGTCTTAAATTTCAGTCTGTTCCTCAAGAACTGTTGTAATGATAAAGCTTAATCAAACTGAAATACTGGATGAAAAACTTAACTTCGTGGAAAATTCGGAATGCCTTGGCATTTGAAATACTAAAACTGGAATAATTATAAGTAAACAAATATATAGAAATGATCAAAGCACATTCAAAATACTATATAAACTACATACAATAGTGTAATAATAGTATTTAATAATGTAATTTAAAACTAAAAACACTGATCCGTTCACTTATAATTATAAAATGATGGATAAATAAATGATTAATCATTTTGGGGTAAACCTTGAATGCCTTACTTTAATATGTTGTTTACAGAATCTAAACCTAATATCAGCGGAAATTAAATATGAGCATAAAAATATCAGCTTGGGTTCAAAAGCAGTGCAGAGTTTTGTCCAGTTCCCAAATTTGGCCTTGAGCTTTTCTCAGTTATGTGTTTTGTGGGACTGTCCGTCCAGCTGTTCCCTGTCATCAGACGCTGGCCAGCTGTGTGTGTGTGTGTTGAGGGATTGCAGGCACTTCACCGCCAGCTGTCCGGTGCTGTTTCCGGTCCTCAGCTGTCATTCGTGATTTGCGGCCCCGCAGCTGTGTCTCTCGAAGGCCTTGTTACAGACTCTGTGTTTGTGAAACCGACATGACAGAGAATTTATATATATTTATGAGAAAATCTGTCCTGTAAACACACACACATTTTAAAATATCCCACGTTCTTTTTGCAGGTGCAAATAAAGTCATTGATGTGATTGATGTCGCAAGACAGGCAGACAGCAAGCTCAAGCTGGGAGAGTTCGTGAAATATTACTACCAACCCGAACGACCAAAAGTGTTGAATCTCATCAGCCTGGAGTTCTCCGATACAAGGCAAGTCTCTACTTAATTTCAGCTTATTTTAATGGTTAAAGTTGCGAAGGGATAACGCTTAACTAGCATTTTAATAGGTGCCGTTCCGTTATGTTCAACACAAATAAATGCTTGTTTGAAGTTTGATTTATGTCTTCTGATCTATTTTAGGATGGCCGATTTGGTGGAGGTTCCCGAAATTGCGCGGAAGATGTCCTGGGTGGAGAACTACTGGCCTGATGATTCTTTCTTCCCCAAACCATTTGTGCAGAAGTATTGCCTCATGGGAATGAAAAACAGTTACACAGACTTCCACATCGATTTTGGAGGAACTTCAGTGTGGTATCATGTACTGTGGGTAAGAACTGAAGCCTCTTTGATGACGTGAATCTGTTTTATCAGGGTGTACTTTTGTATATCTATATAAAAATGGTTTCTAAATGGCAATTTGTGGAGATCCGGCCATATGGCGTTACTGTTATTCAAGTGATAAGCAGTGATAAGCACTGATAAGGCAGCATTTTATTATTTTTTTTGCAGGGAGAGAAGATTTTCTACTTGATCAAGCCGACTAAGGCTAACCTTGCACTATACGAGTCCTGGAGCTCATCACCCAATCAGAGCGAAGTATTCTTCGGGGATAAAGTCGACAAGTGTTACAAATGCGTGGTGAAGCAGGGAACTACAATCTTCCTCCCTACTGGTGAGAACACTGAATTGGACAGATTTCTGTATTCTTTTTAGTATCCATTTAAATATTATCCCCAGTTTTCATTTGGTGCCGAAGTAAAATGAGTTAAAATTCATTTTAAATTATAATTGAAATAATATTAAAAATCAGATATGATATATAAATGTTAGGATGCTACAGGATGTTTTCTTATAATATTATCAGTAATCACGTGATGCAATCAACATGCAGAATTATATCATAGATAACATCATAGTCCCTCATAGCTATGTGTCTCTTTTAATATCCTAAATCAATTCCAGTTGTAAAATATCTTTTTATAAATGTTTTTTGAAAAAGATGATTAGGATTTGTATACTTGCATATTCAAGGCATAAGGAAAAAATAGCATTACTGTGATGTTACACTAAATCACATTTTAATATTCTCAAAACATGAGACCAACAGGAATACATGGAGTACATTACCAATATACATTTCATTGTTTTTTATGTCAAAGAAACTATTATTAAAGTAATGAAATTCAGAAAACCTTAGTTGGTTGCCATTATCTTATCATATTAGCGTAATACTATCATAAATCATGTGGTGCAACCAACATGCAGAATTATCTCATAGATTACATCATAGAGACCCGCGTAGCTATGTGTCAAGGTTAGTCCAAGTTAAATCTTTGGCAAGAAAAGGTCAATTCAGGTGGAGAAATGTCATGTGGTGTGACTCCACAGAAAGTAAAGATATCAGTGAATTAATAATTCATGATGTTTGCAATGTCATGAAACACATTTCTAAGCATTTTTGAAAAAGATGATTATGATTTGTGTACTCGCATGTTCAAATCCTAAGGAAAAGCATGGTCTGACTTTTTATTTGATGGTTACGGGCGGCACATGACATTTTTAGTATCAATAAATTCTGTATTTATTTCTCAAAACCATATGAAAGGGGAATCTCCAGCAAGACATTGCCAAGAAAAGGTTTTTTTGTTTGTTTGTTTCTCTGATTTGTCATTGATCCAAACGACACCACACCTTTTGCATCCTTGATTGATCCCACGACACAAAATAGGATGCGCACTTTCGGAGAAAAACACGCACGCGGTACAATAATATCAGGCGGTTTCCCAGAGCTCCTGCCAGGAAAATGTGGTTCGCCGTCCAACAGCGATGACCCTTGTTATAGTGGGAGTACTGGCCAACGTTCTTCACTGAGCAACGTGGTAAACAGAATAAAAACACTCCGAAGGGGCCGTAATGCAATTCACATGCGTCTCACCCAATGGAACGAATGCAGAATGTAAAGTATCTGGGTGTTATTTTAATCACCGGTCAGGAGCGCCGTGTTAATTCGTGCTATAAATGGCGGGTAGTAGATGCGGCTCTTCTCGGGGCAGGGATTCATTATCACAGCGTGTGTGTTTGTGGTGTGTGAAAGTGAGCATGTGGGTTTCCCTCCTCGAGCAGAACGTCACATGTGACGAAACAGAAATCCCCCTCTTGTTTAGAAACATGTCTACACATGGTGGCCAATACACACGCAGCTAGGCAGAGAGATAAAAGTGATATTTCTGTCAGTGGTGGTGCTGTGTGGGTGTGAGATGACTCTATATTTGGCTTTTGCTGATGTGTATTTGTATGTCTTTATATACACACTGGTTACTGTTGTGAATTGTGTGTGTGTGTGTGTGTGTGTGTGTACTGTATTTTGCTGACATCTATGAATGTCAAGGCTGAACAGTGTTGGAAAGGTTACTTTGGAAATGTTACAGATTACAAGTTACCCTACTTTAATAAAATAATTGAAATGGTTACACTACTTATTATATTTAATGTAACTGATTACTGATTACTTTTCTAAATTCCTAGTTAATCAACTTTTTTTTTTTTTACCCTGTCTGGATGAATTTAATAAGATATTACATTTAAAATTATTTTTAAAAAATCATTTTATTTTTATTAAATAAGAGTTTTAATATTTTAGTAAAAAAAAAATACTTCCTGAATTAAATGACGTTTATGTTAATTGAATATAAAATGTATTAAATGTAATTTTTTTATTTATCTATTGATTTTTAAACTAAAATATGTGATAATGAAATTAACGTGATGTAACTTTAATTATAGTTTTTAATCAAGCTAGTGAAAATGATCTAGACCTGTTGAACTGAATGTTGATCTCTGTTGCCCTCTATAGGTTGGATCCATGCAGTGCTCACTTCTCAGGACTCCATGGCCTTTGGTGGGAACTTCTTGCATAACTTGAACATAGGCATGCAGCTCAGGTAAAACCTTAATATATTAAGCTTCTCTAGACTTTTGCTGTCACTGTAGTTAATTTCAGATTTCTAAACGTATCCTTGCTGGAACTGAACTGCTTCTTCATTCACATTTTAGGTGTTATGAGATGGAACGCAGACTGAAGACTCCAGATCTCTTTAAGTTCCCATACTTTGAGGCCATTTGCTGGTATGTGGCCAAAAACCATCTGGAGACCCTTAAAGGTGAGTGAAACGGGAGCGCTCATGCAAGGCAGGATTGGCGATCATTCAAAGCTCTGTTGCCAGTTTTTCCTTCCATAAATGTAGTTGTAGATGAACAGTAATGATCGAATGAATTCACAGTGGAACGTGTTTGGGTTTCAGAGCTGCGGGAGGATAGATGTCAACCTCAGGGTTATTTAGTGGACGGAGTGAAAGCTTTAATCTCATCTCTGAAAACATGGCTGAGGAGGGAGGTGAGAGGATGTCATTATTTTGATGGTAAAATTCCTGTGGCTGTTGTGCATGCTCATTTTCTCTGTGCGTTTCCTCGGCAGTTGACTCAACCCAACAGTGAGGTTCCAGACAATATCAGGCCAAGCCGTCTCATTAAAGGCCTGACCAAGGAGATCCGCTACCTAGAGGTAAGTCGAGCCTTACGAAGTGAAGTGGTTTGAAATGGATGATGAGACAGTAATTCATAGGTCTTTAGAGAGATGCAATATTAATGTCAGTGTTTGCCATTTTATGGGAAAAATAACCAATTTTGTCCTGTTTTAAAGTAAAAAAAAAAAAATTGTATTTCTTTTATTAGAATTGCATTACATTTGAAAGATATTATATTGGTTATACTATGACTAGTTCACCTGTAAGACATTTGTTCATCTTTGAAACAAATGTATTTTTGATTAAAGCTCTTTATAGACAGCAGTGCAACTGACACATTCAAGACCCAGAAAGGTAGTTAGGACATCATTAAAATAGTCCATGTGACATCAGTGGTTCAACTGTAATGTTACAAAGCTACGAGACGACTAAAATAATGACTTTATTCAATGGTGGTATTCTCGTGAATGAGCGTATAAGACGGTGTTGATTAAAATCATACTTTTTTTGTTTGTGCACAAAAAGTATTCTTGTAGATTCGTAAAATTACAGTCACATGGACTATTTTAATGATGTCCTTACTGCCTTTTTGGGCCTTGAACCCGTCAGTTGCCTTGCTGTCTATGCAGACAGCGAGGAACGGCTTCGGAAAAGACATGAGGGCGAGTAATTAATGACAGAATTTTCGTTTTTGGGTGAACTATCCTTTTAATGTTTTTCGAAAACGAATATATGCAAATTAAAAAAACGTATGCAGGAAATGGATATTATAATGATTAAATACATTACATTCATTTCATTTCTCTAAGTCAGTTATATCAGAATTATATTACATTAAATGTCAGATATATTTGGTCTTAATTCTTAAAATGTTTCTTTCTTCTTTACTTCAATATTTGAGCGTTAATGTAACGGCGGATTATGCATGGCTGCTAAAGCAGCTCCTAGAAGTTGAATTGATTTGTTGTGTTTTTTTTTTTTTAAACAGGATGAATCGAATAAAGCTGGAAAATCTCAGGGAAGTGCTGAGTGCCCTTTAACACGCTCATCACTGGAGAAGGGATATCAGGCCCAGCGGCTACGAGACCCTCGCCATCGACACCACCACCACCACCATCATCACCACAGCCACAAACTGCCCTCTAACCTGGATGTCCTGGAGCTTCACACGCTGGAGGTATTAAAGAGGCTGGAGGTCGGGCCTCTTGAGGTGGTGAGTCCATTTTCTTGCCCCCCACAATGCACTGTAGCATTAAGCTCAAATGTCTTGTTCGCTCTCTGGAGCATCATAAGCCTTTATCGTTCTTTATCACATGACTGTATTGCAATGCTATCAAATGATGGTGGAGGACATTTTCACTTTGATATTGGATATGTTCACTGCTTTAGCAGCATGCAATTATTATTACCCCTTTCCAGTAAAAACGCCTCTCTTCTCTTGTAACAGGACCCAGCCTTCAGCTCCAAAGTGAATGGCAAGTTCAAGAAAGTGTCTCCAGTGTCTGCAGTAGCTGTTGAGGGCGCTAATGACAACGCTTTGCGCCTGGTGCTAGTTAACGGCAAAATTATGAGGTGAGGGTCCTTTAATGACAAATCATTGAATGGTTACATGCCATTGTTTTCTTTTACCATGTAGACATCTATATTACAGAACTTTTCAAATACAGCATGAAATTTATTAGCAATAATAGTATAATTTCACTGGAATTGGTATATTGACTTTCTTTATACTAGCTATATATATTTATTATTATCAACTAATATTCAAAAGGCTGGAATAAATAGATTTTTATTGATTGATTTTATTTATTAATAAATGTTCTTAAGCAGTAAATCAGTATATGAAGACTGGAGTAATCACACAAGAATAAATTTTTTTAATTATATACTAAAATAGAAAACCGTTAGTTTAAATTGCAATATTTCACAGTATTGCTGTATTTTTAAACAATGTTTTGTTGTATTGTTTTTACTGTATTTTTAAATTTTAAAGGCATTTTAAATTGTAGTATTTCACAATATTACTGTATTTTTGTACTGTTTTACTGTATTAAATATTATTATTATTATTATTATAATGATGATGATGATGATGATGATGATAATAATAAAAGCAATAATCTTACTAGACGTTTATGTTACATTTGATATTTTTCATTTATATTTTATTTATGTTTATTAAAATATAGTCATAAAATTAATAAAATGTTATATTTTGAATATTTGATTTGGAATCGTTTTTGATTATATTGATTGATATTCATATTTTCTATATATTGTAAACGCCTCATGAAGAAGTGTTGTTGTTCTTCACAGGGAGAGGTTACCTATCAGTGACGTGGCAGCCAAAGTCAGTGGAGTGGAAATGTTGCAGTACCATCAACACGGGATCAAATTGGAAAGAATGTGCCAACAAGAAAAAGTGAAAAAAGAAAAGCCAGAGGATGAATTAAGAGTACACTGCACTATCAAGAAACCAGTCAATCACGGTGAGCATCGCCAGAATCCTGAATTCTTCCGCTATCGGTGATCGATTAGAATGTAAAACAAGGAAATCTGTTTGACTGTTATCTCTCAGGTCTAACTGCGCAGACAGAGTCGACACATGTAGCGTCTTCCGACAGTGACTCCGAGTCGGAAGCAGAAGATTCTGCTGAGGTACTGATGATGTCCGCCAGCCACTTATTTTCACTTTGGTCAAATGGCTTTTCATCTTAATCCACTCTGCCACGCTTCCTTTAAACAGAAACGCTCCGAGACGGAGAGTTCTGAGGAAGAGGATGAAGGAAGCAAAGGAGACTCAGGGAGTTTTGTGGAGCATCTGAGTGGCCACCATAAGCAAGCGCTAAAACGGTACGGCTGAGAAACTTGTTTGCAAACCTGGCACAGTTTAAAAGCTCATTTGAACTAATTTTCCTCTAAAACCTGTTTCCCACAGACAATGTCCTACCTCACCGAGCACAGAGGAAGCCATTCAGGGCATGCTGTCCATGGCGGGGCTGCTGTGTCAGCGGGCGTCAGCTGGGGGCGATATTTTACAGCAGCACAGGTGGTCCAGTCAGGGTAACAGCAACAGCAGCAGTGACGCGTGGGACAGCAGTGAGCCCTGCTCGGCGCCCCGCAGCCCGGAGGGAGAGGATGGGAGTCTTGGAGACGAGGATTCGTATAGAGCGAGCTCACTTTCTCCTCCCCTCCACCCCTCTAAAAGACACGCCCCCAACCCCACACCCATTAGCAACCAGGCCACTAAAGGTGAGCAGAACCGCCTTCATTACTATTTCTTGAAATAATAATATTTCTTATGAAAAGAGAAGCTTTTATTTGCCAAATAATTTAATTCACAAAAAATCTCCCCTGGACCTCTGTTGTTAATTTGACTTTTTTATGTGGTGCATTATATTATATTGCATTTATACATAAATAAGTGTTATTACATCAATAATAAAATGTATATTTGTGCATTTAGAAATAAAAACACAAGCATGCATTTAAGAAAAATGTTTGGTTATTTTTAATGTTTATATGTGATCGAAAAATATATATGCTGTATGTGTGTGTATTTATATATGCATAATAAATATACACAGTACACATAAATATTAAAATAAAAAAAATAATTAAAAAATTATATACATATAATAAAAAAACAAATAAAAAATTCTTACATATTAAAAAAAATGATTAGTGCTGTCATTATATATTATATTTATGTGTACTGTGTATATTTATTATGTACACAGTACACATAAATATTAAAATAAAAAATTATCTTACATATAAAAACTATTATTAGTGCCGTCATTATTTACATATTATATTTATGTGTACTGTGTATATTTATTATGCATATATAAATACACGCACATACAGCATATATATTTTTCGATCACATATATATATAA
Organism: Enteromius afrohamiltoni; assembly: GCA_034779775.1. NCBI lineage: Eukaryota > Metazoa > Chordata > Actinopteri > Cypriniformes > Cyprinidae > Enteromius > Enteromius afrohamiltoni. Next base: position 12,015,203 of record JAUYWG010000034.1, on the reverse strand, counting down.
AATTTTATTACATTTGAAAATATAAAGAAAATTTTAATAAGAATTTTCATCATTTGTCAAAACGTTTCTTTATTTTTAAGAACATTTTAAGAATTATTTGGAATACATGTAAGTATATTGCACTTAAAAGCTACAAAGACATGTTTTTATTTCCTTTCATCATTATCCCACTTATGTGACCGTTCCCAATAAATAATTTTTGGAAGTTCACAAATTCATTCCAATTACTACGTGAATTGTATTGACTGTATTTTTTGCTTATATCATGTTTTTGTGGTTTTATTGCAGGAAAGCGTCCTAAGAAAGGACAGGTGACGGCTAAACAGAGGCTTGGGAAGATTTTGAAAATGAGCTGCCATAAAGGCTTATTCCTGTAGCATGACGGAGGAAAGAATGAGACGTGTAATAATTCAACACAGCTGCTTTTCTTTATACGCTGGGACTATTCTCTCACACACACTCACTGTGCATGTTTAGGTGACAGGGTACGTTTAATGCCTCGCTTGTTTCTTTTTCCACCACCAACACGTTATCCATCAGCGCAGGGAAACTGCTTTACTTCGGACAGCATTTCCACAGCCAAGAGTTTGAAGAGGAAGCACAGAAACGGATAATCGGAGGTCCAGAGAGCAGTGTGTGTTCCTACAGCCAGGAAAATGTGTGTATCACGGGCTGAGGCCTCTCCTCTCCCCCACCCTACCTCTTACCGCATCTGTAGCACGAGTGTCCAGGCACTCGCTCGGAGGCTAAGGACGTCTTCCTAGCCCTCTACAGACCCACATCGGTCTTCGGATTCCCCTCAAGTCATTAACAATCTGCCTATTTCTCTCTCCTTTGATCGTCTCAGGCTGATGTATGAGCTTTTGAAACGGTGCTGAACATTTATCAGTCGTTCTCCAGTCCCCTCTGCCCCTTTAAGCAATAATTGAACAGCGGCGAGTGATGTATTGATGATTTAGCGCACTTTTAGGATGCGCAGGACGTCCTCTCATAGTGGGAAGTATTGTACACCCATCAAAAAGTGGCAAAGGTATAATTTTTTGGGTTTGACTGTTTGTACTGCGTTTATTCTCCGGGGGTGTTTTTATACAGGTTCAGCTGAGGAAAATAATTGAGTTTTATCTGGTTTCATTTAGAAAGAAAGTTAGTTTAGCGGTTATTGGTTTATTTTTTAATTTAATTACATTTTTTAACTATATATCTTCCAAAAGCTAATGAGAGATTGCGTTTACACGTATTCGTTTCCGCACGTTAATTTGCTTTTGTCGAAACCTAGTGGCCACAGAGAGGTACTGCATCCTGAAAAACTGCTCGTGATGTAGTTTGCGAGGACTTGACGATGACTTTTCGCTCATTTTGCCTAATTTATGTTCCGTTTTGAAATATTTTTTTGTTGACTGGATAACTTATTTATTAATTTCAGAGATATAAGGATTTCTATTGCATTGAGTTTCCCGCTTTTTTCCCCCCCTCTCCTTTGCGTCGAGTAGTTTTGTAAATAGGAGTATAATTTTGAATGTCGCCGATTCAAGAGGAACGAGCTTTCGTTTAGGTTCAGCTTTATGGATTTTTGTAGTTAAAACATTTAATGCTACTTAAAAGATATTTGAATGACTTTTCCTGTTCAATTTACCTCTTCAGATGTTTAGTGAGCTGGTTTGAATAATGTTGCTTTATGTTGTCTTTGTTGAAACGGGACGAAAGAATTTCAATGGGAACAACAACATAAAAAAAAGTGGTGCTTGTCGTGTGTGAATTTCTTAGAGAGGCTATGAAACGTTTTCTCAGGGAACATCGAACAGGTGACATCTTTGAATTCATCACCAGCACTGTCATACAATCTCGTTTTATACAAGTTTGCCAACAAATGTATATATTCTCTATTACTTTGTGTTTGTTTGTTTTTGTCTGCTGGATGGAAATCCCAGATTCAGAACAAAATAGTTTCCCGCTTGTGAAGTATAATACAAAAATAATCTGGAGTGTGTTGTGCATAGAGCAGATTTTGATCAGCTGTTGTGCAGGAGGTCTGTTGGTTTAAAAAGCAAATGCACTATTTTGGATGACTTGAGCGAGATAACTGCTAAAACTCAGGCTTCGTTACGGTTTTGAGTTTTGCTCCTGCGCATGTTTTATGGAGGGGACAAAAAAAAAAGTTCCTTTGTTCACTAACCTTGATGTAGACGAGCACCCTTTCAGCTTCACCCTTCATATTTGATCAGTGCAGCTGGTTTTCAGACAGGTTTCCTTTTTGCTTTGACGCATTAATTGTACAGTATTTATTCATCTCTAGCATTCATTTCCATTTTCGACTGTGGTATAGACTCGATGTCACTGTGTTTTCAAATGCTGTGTTCTGTTCCTCCTCTTCAAAAATTCTCTAGAGTTCTCTTTGAAAGTTTTGGACGTGATGGGATTTCTCCCAATGCAATGTGTGTGTATGTATATATATATATGTGTATATATATATATATATATATATATATATTAGATGAGGGAGATGTTTTGTAGATCACACTGTTTTCCCCTTCCCTTTACCAAATGTTAAATGATAAAACACTGTTCTACTGACACACTGAAGCGTTGGTGGCGTTTGTTTTTTATTTTATAATGCAGATTTTACAATTAGACTTGATAATAAGTCCATACACGTAACAGGAACTTTCGGTTCCCTCTCTAGAAAATGCAGGTTTTGCTATCTGGTGCACATCTGCAAAGAAGAGGAGAGAAATATCAGTCATGCATGCTGTGGCAACATGAGGTAACTGCACTGAAGAAATCACTTTCGATCATTGATTACTCACCCTTACGTCGTTCCAAACCTTCGTATATCTTCAGAACACAAAATAAGATGTTTCTAATGACGCCCAAGAGCTTTCTGACCCCTCACAGACAACGTTGTATGATCCACAAAGGTAGTAAGAACCGCTTTAAAATAGTCCATGTGATGTGAAAGATCTCAGACTTCAAAAATCTCTTATTTTGTATTCTGAAGACGAATGAGGGTCTTGCAGGTTTGGAGCGACACGAGGTCGAGTAATTATTGACAACTCTTATTTTTGAATCCCTTTAAGCGTGTGCGTACATTGGGTCGTTGAGGGCAAATCTAGACTTCATCATCAGGTGGGATTCCCAGCTCCTCATTTGTCCATGCTGACGTGTCCGGCCATGGGAAATGACCCTAAAGAGACATTTAGCTAAGTGGCTGCTTATGATGACATGTTTAAAAACCGTATCCTGTTGCTAAGTTTGCACTCACCAGTATGGCGTCTGAGTCATGCCAGAAGTGCCACAGGATCCAGAACCACATGGCGCCGCTGAGCAGCTCTGCATGAAACATCTGGTTCTTGGTGACATGAGGAGGTTGTCTGTACTGGGGTTCACCTCCTGCCCTAAAACATGACCGTCAAAACAGATCCCTGGTGAGTATGTAAAACGAGCTAATGAAAACCTACGGTATTATACCAAGATGAACTATCTATATATATATGATTATTTGTAAATGAATAAAATGTCATATTAATGAACTGTACATAAAATAGCCAATTAAACGTTTAAGATGCACATAAAGCTCTAACATCAGCACTGAACAAACTAAATTTAAATGCTTCATATTAAAACCTATATTGTAGAATTTATATTTCGCTTTAAGTTGTCGTGCTTTTCTTTTTTACCTTGGTAAATCACGCTAGCATGACAAAACCAACAACCATGTTTTGGTTGTATGTGCAAACAAAAAATTCAGTGCTGTGACTTTATAATACCATCACTGTACCGCCATACGACCAGGGCACCTCTTCCTATTTGGAGCTAACCTCTATAAACTCTGTTTATATCCAACCATCTGCTTTACTAATAAACCTGGCTATTTTCCATAGATTTAAACTAAATGCGTGTTCTTCAGTAGCATTTTCTTTCCACGAACAAACGACGGCCTTGACTGTACTCGAGCAGCACGTTAGCTTCCTGCTAAGTTAGTAAAGACACTCACTTTCTGACGGTCATCTGCTGGGGTCCGCGTCTGAAGAGCTGCAGGCCTGTCCGGAGGACACCCGTCGTCCTCCTGAGAGAAGACATGCTTATGTTTGTGCCACCACTGTTTTCTCGATTAAAAGAGCTGCGGTGGCCAGACGGCTAAATGTCACCTTTGCAGCGTCCGTTTCTCTGGCCTGCTAATAACGAGCGCTGTGATTGGTCGCTTGAAATAAGGCGTTTTAACGCTACTCGCTGATTGGTCGTTAGAGGGCGCCACATACCCACAGAGGAAAGATCGCATAAATATCGATCAGGTTTAGTAAATGAATAAATAATCATAAAACCTGAATCAATTTAACAATTGCATACTTAATTTGTTTCTTTATTGCACCTACTTTTATTACTTTGTAAAAGTATATTGTTTCTCGCTAATCCAGTTAAAGAAATAAGAGTGCATTTCACTGTGAAACTTGTATTTACACTATTATATTAACGCTATTGACTATGAAAACATGACACGGGAGGCCAGTGATTATTATATCACAAATAATACTTTATTTCCACAAACAGAAATAACTGTCAGTGGTTATTTTATCCCGTTTCTGTCTTTAAGGACCATCATCTAAGAAAATATAATATATTAAAAGGGCTGGGAGACACCAGGAGTACCAGCAGAATAACATTATTAAATGTGATTTATGTGCGTTTTAAAAACTAGTAAGAAAAACAAAGTTTAAAGAGTGAGAAACACAGTTTACAGGTTATCGGGCGTCAGCTTTTAACAGGGCTGACATAAAAATAAATACATACAAATATATACAGAATATTCTTTAATTGTATGCATTAGTTAAATGAAGATATTTAAGCAACTTTTACAAAAAATGCCTTATAAGAAATATTACAGGTGTGCATCTAAACACAGAACAATGACACTGAGGTGTTTTAAGATATGCCACAGCAAGATATCTTCATCTGAGACAGCTCAAGCACGCACTTCGGTCTGTGAAACAGGGGGATTGAGTTAAAACAAATACAAAGACATATTTTATAATTAGTCAGTGCAGCTCAGACTTGAAGTTTAGTCTGGGAATAGGCCTGGTCTGTGATCCCAGGGGATCGAGTATGATATAAGTGAATGAAGAAGGAAAACATAGGAAAAGTATGCAGTTTGGTGCAGATGAAATGCTAAATCATTACATTTCTAAGAGTATAGGAAATATAAAAATCCATGCACTAGCCACAATAATAGCTGTGACAGTCTTGGTCAGTATAATATGCACTTGGGAGAGTTGGGCGAGAGGTGATTGTGTTAGTGCAAATATAAGCTAGGCTGTTTACAAGTTAAGTAACGAAACTGCATTTCGAGCTTACGGGACAACAACTCGCTAAGCAGTGCGCTCTATAGAAAGTGCTCCAATACGCCATTTACTAATGATCCCAGAGCAGCGGAGGAGGAGGAGGAGGCGCGCAGGGATCGACAACATGGCGGCTCTGGAAACACCGTCGATGAAAACAGCGACGTTACCCAACAGCCGCGAGACAGGAGGCATAAATAGCGTCGCACAACGACGACGTGAAACCTCGATCGGGACGTTTTCTGCGCACGATTCGTTTCCCGATTGCCACCGAAACAGGAAACGCGCTCCTTCAGCTCGGTTCTTTTGTTGCAGCGCATATGCGGCGGCTATTGTGACGTCATACCCGCCTTCTTAGGAACAGCTCCGTCAATAAAGCTCGACCTTTAAGAATTCCCAGAACGCGCATGAACGAATTAATTAATGGAATCTTTCTTAATTCGGATTTCAGATGATATATTCATATATAAACAGGGTCGCATGTTTTCAATGAGTCGGTTAAAATGTTGACTTAACTACAATTTTACCATTATTGATGATTGCGACAAACTATTTAACCACTATATGTATGACGCACAAAACTGTTACTGCTGCTCATAAGCAAATCCTGCAATAAACAGCACTGTGTCTCCACCTATGCCTTTGTGATGTCTTAATTCATACTGTAATTTGTCTCATTACCCTGTTAGGGGCCACGCAGTCGGTGTTGCCAACTACTTCCATTGAACAGTAGCTAAAGCCTGCGCGAAAAGTAGCTCGACGTTGCCAGATGACGCCACGCGCTAATTTGCATAGCAGTGACGTCATCGCGTAGCATCTGACAAGCGTAAGCCTGCCATGTCTCTGAGGCGCCGTGTGTTGTATTATATTAAAACATTACATCCGGATGCGCAATAAATGTATTCTTATTAACATATTACTTACGTCATTGCGTCATCGCAACTCAAAACTACATCTTTATGTAGTATGCAAAATAATTAATGTTAACTGACTGGACATCTCATTAAAAACATTATTTGAAATACCTCCATTTAGATTTGTATGAAAAATATAGTTGACTATTTGTAAAAGTGATACAAACACTCTTTGATAAGATTTTATTTTATTTTTTTTTTTAAATATAACTGATAACGAACGGTTTCATTCTTTTTTTAACACATCTGTGTAAGTGACAACAATTATAGCACCGTTGGAATTTATTGCTACCCGAATTACCAACAATTACACATGTTAACAAATATCAGTAAATTAAGTGAAAAACTATTTGAGCTAGCAATTTAACTTGAATGTGATTTGTGTGTGTTGATAATTGCTAAAAGTAGCCAAATGAATGTTAAAAATTTGCTAGGGTAGTATGAAAAGTTGCTCAATCTAGCAACCAAATTGCTAAGTTGGCAACACTGCACGCAATTATGTCATGACGCAGAAAAAGAATCACTCAATCGTTTATAACCAACCAAACAATGCTTTTCTACACTCGCCTAAAGGATTATTAGGAACACCATACTAATATGGTGTTTGACCCCCTTTCGCCTTTAGAAACGTTGGCCCATATTGATAGGATAGCATCTTGCAGTTGATGGAGATTTGTGGGATGCACATCCAGGGCACAAAGTTCCCATTTCACCACATCCCAAAGATGCTCTATTGGGTTGAGGTCTGGTGACTGTGGGGGCCATTTTAGTACAGTGAACTCATTGTCATGTTCAAGAAACCGGTTTGAAAAGATCTGGTTTCTTGAACATGACAATGAGTTGGCAACATTTTTCCAGTCTTCAACTGTCCAATTTTGGTGAGCTCATGCAAATTGTAACCTCTTTTTTCTATCTGTAGTGGAGATGAGTGGTACCCGGTGGGGTCTTCTGCTGTTGTAGCCCATCCGCCTCAAGGTTGTGCTTGTTGTGGCTTCACAAATGCTTTGCTGTAACGAGTAGTTATTTCAGTAAAAGTTGCTCTTCTATCAGCTTGAATCAGTCGGCCCATTCTCCTCTGACCTCTAGCATCAACAAGACATTTTCACCCACATGACTGCCGCATACTGGATGTTTTTCCCTTTTCACACCATTCTTTGTAAACCCTAGAAATGGGTGTGCGTGAAAATCCCAGTAACAGAGCAGATTGTGAAATACCCAGACCGCCCGTCTGGCACCAACAACCATGCCACGCTCAAACTTGCTTAAATCACCTTTCTTTCCCATTCTGACATTCAGTTTGGAGTTCAGGAGGTTGTCTTGATCAGGACCACACCCCTAAATGCACTGAAGCGACCGCCATGTGATTGGCTGAATCCGGCTTTCGGCGATTTTCTGGAAAGCCCGTGACCCCGCCCAGTGCGCGCTTTGTGCTGCGAGGAGCATTGACGCCATCTTCTTGCGATTTTTTTTTTTTTTTTTTTTGTGACGCGACACGAGCTACTTTTGTATATACACCAACTCCGCGAGAGGGCTCTTCTAAAACGCCGCGTTTCAGAGTTCCGCGTGAATGAAATGGTTAATGGGAGTTAAAGGCGCCCTCGTGTCTTCCCCAAACAGACACGGTCGGATCTCCGCTTGCGCCGCTCTCCCCTCGCAGCTCAGAGCCCGCCCACATATGGAATTCAGATGATGTCATCTGTAGCCAATCAGCGCCGAGAAAACAGGACACTACGCTTGTTATTGGTCAAGGGCAATGTCATTCATTCTATTCAGGAAGGCCAGGGAGGGGGACGAGCGGAGAAAATCGCCATTTTGAAAGCGTAACAAAATGAACGATATCGACGCTGAAATAATACCCTAGCTCCAGAATTGGTTGAAATGTAGCCCGTCTTTATGTCCGTTTATAACCTCACACGTCCCGAGAGTTAAAACCTGAAGATGATTTGACTGGCGTAGTAGGCAATCCTGTGCGATACAACGACTCGATTTTACTATCTCTTTAGTTTCGTGTTCCTCTCAACTGAACAAATTCGTTGGTCGGCGCGTCACATCGCAGTTTTCAGCTTTGTCTTGCTGTGTTTCTCCACTCTGCGTTGCATAGCTCTTCAACTGCTAGTGGTTGGTTTTATAGCACAGACTGCGCATGCGCAGGAGGATGCGGTTTAGATCCAGTTTAGTATGGGGGAGGGTGTTTGTATGTAGGGTGAGTTGCTCGAATGAAGCCGTCTGGTTGAAGAGCAACATTTGGAGACCGTGCAACAATATGATAGTAATGTATATGATGTATATGCACATATAGTCCATGTGCATTGTATCTCAACCTGAACTTCAGAGACTAGCTTTGAAGAGATCCCAGCAAAAGGGGGGAAGAAGAACAACAACCAAAGAAGGAAAGAAAAAAAAGAGTGGGGTTCTCTGGAAATACTACATTTTCATTACACTGCAGATGTTTGTGTTTATGCGTGTGGTCATCCCACTCCAGTTACCTTGAGCGGAAAAAAATCTGCACTTGTATATAGGGTTACATAACAGATTTTGGGCCTCACAAGTAGGTGTTCGTATTTAACCGTAGTAGGCAAAGACTTGTGTGGGCTGCCTTCTGCTTTGTTTTCACTCAATTCTTGTGTACAACTCTTATTATTTCCTATACGTTTTGACATCTGGATACTTGTAATGGGGGAAGGGATTCCTTAAAAAAGGATGCACATGTAAGGCTGACGATAAGACTTCCACATCAGGAAAATACTATTTTACCACGAGCACATGCAAATACACATTTAAATTCTTATTTTGTCATTCCAAAACACCCAGCTAATGAAACATTGATTGGTATTTTGTAACGCTAGAAACAATTTTATGTACTTCGGACAGAATTTGGGATCATTTGTGATAGGACATTAGGTTTTAGTTGAGTGCATCAACTTCTTCAGAATACAATGAAGTGAAGTTATGAATGTCCCATTTATTGGGTGTTATAAGTAATTGTTGGTTCTTCATAGTGATTGGCCGTCATGATACCTTTTTAATGCGACTGAGCTCACAACGGTATGTTTAAATATACCCGATGAAGGACAATAAAAAGTTTTTTTTAATACTTTAACCTTTTTTTTCTTGAAAATTCAGTGTAAACACACTACTCTGGTTATTTATACTACAATATGACAAGAAACGTTACTTGAAATGGGGCACCCGACAATCTTATGGTGCTACCTAATTCAGCACGAGAGTCCTAGTGTTGAAGCTTTCTCATAAGTGACTCGCCATAATCTTAATCGTAGTATTTTTATCCGTTAGGCTATTTTATTCTTTTCTTTTAAGCATTATTTGTGAACCTGAACCGCGAAATCTGTCATAAGTATCACAGATATATTTGTAGCGATAGCCAAAAACATATTAGGTCAAAATGACTGATTTTTCTTTTATGCCAAACATCATTAGGGTATTAAGTAAAGATCACGTCCCATTAAGACGTTTAGTCACATTCCTACCGTAAACATTTCAAAACTTTATTTATTTAATTTTTTATTAGTAATGTGATTTTCTTTTTCGCACCCTCAAGATTTTCATATTTTATCTTGGCCAAATATTGTCAAATCCTATAAACCATATAATTATTTTTCAGCTTTTAGATTATGTTTACATCTCAGGTTAAAAAAAAAACTACCATTATGACTGATTTTGTGCTCCAGGGTGACGATTAAGTTAGCCGACCAGTACGATTGGTTACTTATTTGCATGATAGTTTTAGTAACACGCATGTGCATTGGAGTGGACTTAAATTAATACAATTTTTACTATGATAATAATTGCAATAAACTATTTAATGGCAATATATGACATTGCAACACAATTCAGCTACGTTGTCCTGTCAAACCATACATGAACGGAAAGCTCGTTTATTAAGCATTCGGATGTATAAATCTTATGACTGGTTTTGCGGCCCGGGAAGGGTCACATTTCTCCACAGCGGGCTGCAGTCAGGCTCCTATGTTTGGACTGTTTGCTCGTCGCGGATGAACTCTCTCTCTCTCCCCGCCCCTGAGGTTCTGCGCCGGGAAACCCCGCGGAACAGAGGCGGAGCGCGCGGTGACAGAGAGCCGGGGGTGAGCGGGGGGAGGCGGAGCCACGGCACTTCTGCCAGGGCCGCCATTTTTGCACAGGGAAAAGAGACAGGACTGAAGGGATCCAGTTTCTAACTGTCGGCATAGATATGGACAAAATTATCGGGTTTTAACAGTCTCTAAGTGTACGCTTGGATAAGAGCAGCACGAAGCGAAATACAAGTGCGAAACGGCGCGATTTGTAAAGCTTTGTTACACATCCGCAGTGGAGAGCGAAGTATTGTTTTGGTTGTGTGGTAGATCAGGCGGCGGGGTCTCACCCGAGTCCCCCGTGTCTTTATTCACAGTTATTACAGTGGACATCAACGGTAAGTACCTGGTGTAATCCTACAGCTATCTGTTTGTTTATTAGCGGGGGTTGTTTGATGCTAGTGGCTAAGCGACTTGCTGAAGAGGGTCCCGACGTATAGATGCCGAAACTGTGAGCTTCGTGTTATTAGTTTGCTCAAATTAGACGCTGCTGTACATTTGTCAGCCCTCCTTTTGAGTTATAAATCCCACCTGGCTTGTTGTAAAGAGGGCAATCCGAGTAGTGTGTGTGTCTGCGTGTGACTTAATTTAGCAGCTACGGTGGCTAGCTAGCTCACACCCACCTTTTAATGCCTCGCAAAAGGCAAGATCTCAAATTGTAACGCTGTTTGACCGCGGCAGCGACCAGAAAAGCCGTGCACGAGAGTAGCGGAAACTCGTTGTCGTTTCTCTTGCGTTGCTGGAGAGCTGCTAGCTACACGCCAGCAGTCACCGGAGAAATGCTAGCGAGTTAGCCAGCCAACCAAGAAAGAAACAGCTCGAGACTTCAATAATCTCTTTACGTGCTGGGATGTTCAACGAAAACTGCTTAAGAGCGTTTCCATTTCGGTCAAGCCGTGGTCACGTCCCACGATAACGTTAACGTACGTTTCTCCCGCCACTTATCTGCGTCCCTCGAATGTCGATATGCACATGTTTACAACTATTTACACGTGTTTATGATCAGCTTTTTAGAGAACGAGAGGTGTGAAATGTTTTAAAATGGCACGTTGTGCCCTGACAGAGCCTGCAACAACGGGGCTTTTGTTTACACCTCTCAACTCCGGCTAACCATTCACTGGGTCCACTCTTACCCCGCACCCTGCCCACAAATACACTTTAAAGCCTATTGACTGACATTGGTTCGAAGTATTAAGACCCTTTATAAACACGATATGCCTGCAGTCTTTTGTTTATGGACGTGCTCTAATCGCTGCAGCGAATATGTCTGACTGACTCAGTAGTGCTTAGCACGATACACATGCAGGTTTAGCGTATATAGGACATATAATGAGCGCTTATTTAGTGTGTTTTGTGTGGTTGTGTGCTGATAATGAGTGCTGCAGGCGTGGGGGAGGGGTTCGGGCTCGGTTCATGTAGTCAGATCTGCTTTAGCTTCTCCTCAAAGTGGACCAGAACCGCGCTGCTTGACCAGCGAACTGCGCAGTTATGCCGTTTATACCCAACAAGCCGTCATTTGACGCCTTCGTCGTTTTAGAGCGACTTGGGCTCGACGTTTATCACTGGAAATGTGATTTATGCCTCCATGTAAGGAAATTAAACGCTCCAGCGTATCACGTCGATGCGCATTAGCATAGCAAGCTAAGCAGCTAGCTTCACGGACGAGCCGTTTGCGAGGATGTTGTTGAGTCAGTCGCGGCTAGTTAAGCTCTGCAGACGCGCTGATAGACCTTTAAGTGATTCAAACGCAAAAGATGAGTCGTCAAAACGCACTTTTTCCCTATAGGTGATCGTGTGCGTTGTGAGGTGAGCCGAGGTTGGCTAGTCGTCGTCGGTAAGAATAGCTAGCTACGCAGAAACGACGCAAACAGCACAAAAACAGCGCATTGGACACATAGATACTTAAGCGTATGTGAAAAGGCGGGTTTCTTGTTATCTTGGCCGTTTTCTGTCAAATTTCAGCGAGTCCTCGAGCGCAGTATTTCCTCTCTGGTGCTTAGTGAAAATGGCGGATGAGTTGATGTTGTGGTAATGAAAGCCTCCACACCCCTAGCTCAGCTCACACACACTGCAGCGCCAACACACTCACCCACGGGCAAGTGCACAACACACACCCGAAACATACAGTGCTGTGTTTCACCAAATATGATGTTCACTGAACGCTTTAGCACATAAACCAAAGCGTACGAGCGTGTTGGATATGCACCCTTGTTGCTAAATGCATACACGACACTCATATCCCAGCTGAAACAAAGTATAATAAACGACCAGTCACAAGCAGCTGAGGAACAATATATCTCCAGTAGTTTTCATAGGTGATGAGGAGATCATTGCTGTCATGTAAAGTGTGTTTTAAGGGTTGAACACGAGACAGATACTGGCAAGATCTGTCTAAAAGTATAATCATGCAGGGGATTGATCGCTCACACACTCATCTTTGTGTTTCAAAGTAGCACAAACCCACATAGCTCAAACAGCTGATCTTGTTTCTACAGCAGGATATAGTACGTTCTTGGCCCGGTCGGTATTGTGATTATATGTTTTTGCTATTCTATGGTATGTAACACAAGTGCTTGCCATGTTGTAGCGATTAAGAAAATGTAAGAAAGTAAAACTTAAGCCTGGAAAAATGGGCTCCGCAGTATGTGAGTGAGGTCTGTTGCATGGCTAATTGAGCTTGGATGTTTTTAACACACACACAATTCATACAGTTAAGACTTTTTACATTTGATTTCTGTATTTTTACATAATGCTCTTGAATAGATCAGATCTGCTGTATCTGAAAAACATAAATGCTATATATATATATTTATTATTATTTGTTTGTCCTATTCTATTCTATTTGTTCTAATTTGGGGAAAAAAAAGTAAAATTACTCATATCGCGAGTTTCATCAAACCACCCACCCCCTGGAAATTCTTTTGTGACTTAGTTTACCTTACTGGAAATTCATGACTATGAAAGGCATGGTTGTGTCGTACCAGAAACCTAGATGTGTGCATTGCCTCACCTTCAGAATTAACAGGAAACGAGATGTTTCTTGAGTTCATGCACAACCATCGACTTCTTAAAACTACTCAGCAGCAACAGTTTTGGTTTAACAGCTGCACTGAGCAGTACGACTTTATTTGAGGATGCCGTTGAGTTTACTGCAGTGTAGAAAAGAGCGCAACCCACACGGCTGTGTCATATTTCTCTCATGATTACTGCTCCCTCCCTCTGGTCGGCGGGGAGTTTACAGGTCCAGAAGAATGTGGTTATTCATCGGAGCGGTTTGATGGGGTAAACACGGGCCCTAATGCGTAATGAATAGACGATGATGCTGCAAAAAGGTAATCTTGATCTTGGATAGGAAGCAGGAGAGCGACTGCTCATGCGTGAACTGAGAACGCATCATCAGGGGCTTTGGTTATCTAGCGGGTCAAGCCATCACGCTGCATACGAATGCTGAAGTTTGTGTTTTATCACTCACTTTTAATGTGCCCGATGCATATGTTGTTGGAGCTTTTGGGGGCAGGTGGTATAGCTTATAGGGTCAAGCTGTGAGATAACAGCTGTGACTCGATTGTTTCTCTTTTGACATTGACAAAGACCACCCCCCCCCCATCACCCTTATGAGCTCTCCTTTCACCTCACGTCCACTGGTCATAGCAGATGCATGGCTGTGGAAAGTTTGCTGAAGTGCACCCATAAAACGTGTGGGCATCGTCTTGGGTAAAATACATTCAAATGAATGTTTTTATCAGTCAAATAAATTATCTGCCGCTTTTGTTCCCGTAACTTTAGTTATATGCTTAGGAAGGCTTTCCATAATAAAAACAAAGGCGTTGCTCCAATGGCTTTCTGAATATGCCAAATTGTGCATATTTCTTGCAAAAGCCAGTATGTGCTAAAAAAAAAATTTCTTAGCCAAACTGTGATATCGGCCTCTGTGGTGCAAACTTTGGCAGCCACGGGTGAGAAACGCATGCTTTGGACCTTTTTCCTTCTGGACAGCGCTGTGGCAGAGATTCAAGATGCCCGTTAAGAACAGAATAGCCTTCAATTGTATAAAAAAAAAACTGATTTGCTCCACAAATACTGTATTTTTTTGTCGGACTCGGGCATGGAAAAGCTTGCGCCTGTGCTTGCCTGCAGATAAGGAGAGGAGCAGACCGTGTACAGTGCAGGCTGTGGCTTTCTGACAGGCGTTTCCTGTAGGTGGAGGTCCAATCGTTGGCATGTAGTGGTGCTACGTCACGATGAGGCTGTGCAGCTGTACGAAGAGGATGAAACATCAGCCTACGCACATCAACACACAGCTCACATATCCGACAGCGACACTAGAGGGAAGTGATCCACGCCGAGAACGCAGCAGTTGGCTGCGCAAACCTGGTTTGTTTTTAAATGATAAACGTAGTGCGTTTCAACCGCGCTGGGCTCTCATCTGACGGAAACACGGTGGATGAACCTGAAGAGTTCAGGAAGAACACTCAACTGTGTCTTGTTTTGCATAACATGTCGTATTTAAGTCAGGCATGTATGGAAAGGTGAAGGTTGTGTCTGATGACTGATGTAAAAAGTGAAGTACCAGGGTGCAATAAAGCTATTATTTTAGTAGATATTGACTATAACGTGCAGTTCCGATCAGCGTAAACCAGCTGCGTTCACCATCCTGTCTTATTCTTTGTCAGGTTGTCATGTCACACTTGCATTCTAGCCTGACTGCGCATGGCTGACTCGACGCTGTATGTGCGTGTGAGGCCATGGGCAGTGTCTGTTTGTTCTCGGTGTTGACAGAGGGGTGGAGAAGTAAAGCACCCCCTCCTCAGGAGAGACTGAGGTTATAAAGGGAGAGAGTACAATCGCAGTCTCAGGTGATGCATCTATGCGCACACAGGGGCACTCACACAAATGCAAAAAAACTTCCAAAACGCACTCCAAAGCCTGTTTGCGCGATGTACAAGATAGCATGGTTTTTGTATTTATGGAGTTGAGGTGTGGTGAAGCGCGTATGCTGGTTCCACTGGGAGGCGTGAGGTCACGTGAGAGATGTGCAGGGAAGAGCCGTGGGCTCAGGTAACCTGTTTTTGTTTGCTGGCTGTAACCGAGCTCTCTCAACGGGCCCTACCTACAAGACAGGTGTCCCATAGAGCAGACAGGCGAGGGTGCATCATCCTACTCGTTTATATATGTGTGAATGTTATTGTGGGGTGTTTGTGATGTAATGGTGTGAGCCAGGCGTGAAATCGATCATGTAGCTGTGCCATAGTGAAGTCTGAGTGGCCCAGAGTGTCGTTTTCGCCCATGGCGTTATTGCGGCTGTTCGGTTTGACCCCTGCACGTCCATACGTATATTTACACTCTGATCCTCCAAAGAAAGATTTGTATTTGTTTGCCTTAGGGTTTTAGTGCTGTGCTTGGGCAGATATCTGAACAAACTGCTAACCTAAATGTTAAAGCAGTCTGTGTTCTGCAATTACCGTGCTGTGAAAAATTCACAGGCCATATTTAGGGACCAGAATAAAATTTTTCACTGGGCCAGTATGCTTCCACCCAAAAACACTTTTGCAACCACATAGCGAATAAATCCATGTACTGGGAAATAAATCGATAATGATGATAATGCCTGATCAAAGCACTGGCGAGCAGGAGAAACACCGTGTGCACCTTCTACAGTCCGAAGACTTTACCGTAGATTTACCGTAGTAGCTGCACTGTGGTATTGTGAAAGAAATGTGGGTATTTGTATCAAATGTCACTATTTTATCAATTAAATATAATGATTACAGTATTTTTGTTTTTTATTAAGCTAGAGCATGTTTGCATTTATACTAAATGTCTTTTAGACTTTCATATAAATACCTAAAAACATATTTTTACCATGTTATCGAGGTGCTGTGTAACTGTGATCATCATGAGTTAAACGCGTACTTATTATGAAAAACCAATGATTAAAAAAAAAAAACCTCGCCAGATAAAAGTGAGATGTTACAAAAACCAGATATTACTAGTTTCGATCATGAACAGAAATTTCCCTCTGCGTTGTATCTCAAGCTGCAACTACTTTCATTTGAGACAAAAAAGTAATATTATGAAAAAAAAAAATATATAAATTATATTCTTTTTCAGAAAAATTAACAGTCTGGTTTCAATAACTTTCGCTTTAGAGCACAAAACAAAACTGGCTTTAAACTTGAAATAAAGAAAGATGTAGGATGATAATTATTGTTTTTTTTATTATTATTAATTGAAAACCAATATTGGTTTTGATAATTTTTTTGGCCACTCTAAATAAATATTTTGTGGATGTTGGGCATGCATTACTGACTTTGTTTGTCATCAGCCATCCTTATCTAATTCAAGAATGTCAAGTGCCTCCTTTCTGACCATCGTGGGGGTGCACTGTGGTCAACCACTTGGCAGTGTCCCGCAGGAGCTATTAACCTCAAGAGTCTGCGATTAAAATACCTGCCTAAGAAGCGTCCTTGCTTACTAGCCCAAAAAGTCAAGAGCCCACCCTAAGGTCTTTGTACGCTAGATATCTTCTAGATATGTCCTCCTCTATGCAGCACTGACGTTTAGCGTGGTTGATTTAATGTAGTAAGCATCGCTAATAAAATATTATCTCATCTTCTCTTCAGCAGCCGCGGCTAGCGGCGATCGTGCCCCGGCTGTGGCGTATATTTGTCTCGCAGGAAAAGACGCAAACAAGGTGACACGACCTCATGCATCTTTATCAATGACAGTCAGGAAAAGCTCTCTGCGTGCGTTCGTGCATTTTTGAGGCACGTGGCTGCGTAAAGCCTCAGTGTAGCGTAGGCTGAGATGACTCAGCCTGCGAGAATGGTGTGAAGTCACATCGCCGGGGCTAGCGTTCGGATGCCTGCTCTATTTCCATCTCTGCCCGCTCAAAATCAGACCACGCGAACCGGGAAAGCGGCTGTGCGAGAGAGAGCGCGAGGGAGAAACGGGGGACAGAAAGGAGAAAACGTGTGTTGACACTCCTACATGAGGCTGTGGGTTTCCCTGGCCGCTGTAGCGAGGGAGGAGCTTCCCGTACCACACTGTGTCCATACTGAGAGAGGAGGAAAACGGGTAGTTTCGCATGGATAGTTCCACTGGAAGGACAAGACGGAGAAAAGAAATGCGTTACATAACATTACGCGCGTTTTACGTGTGTGTGTGTGTGTGTATATATATATATATATATCCGTTTCGAAAGCTGCTTTGCTTTTCATGGGCTCTTTAAATGGCTTCTCTCTCCTCATGACCATTTAATTGGTCTCGTATTCCGCAGCCATCTCCCCCGTCCACCCCTCCCTCCCCCTCCGAGTGTCAAGGGTTTATTTAGGAAGTGCAGAGGGGAGGGAAAGAAATCCGGGGTAGGGCAGGGAAGCGCTTTTCTTTTTGGTTTGTTTTTTTCCCCTCCCTCTCTCTCTCTAGCTGTGGCAGACGGTTCTACTAAAGGAAATGGGCGTGTCGGAGGCAGTCTGAATGCTTGGATTTAGCCAGGAATGCTCTACTGTACTAGATTTTTCCACAACCTCCCATTGAGGAGGGGGTTTTTGCTCTGTGTGAGGGAAAAGAAAGGGCAAGTCTGGCTCTTCGGAGAACATATGTGATGGTTATCTGTGTGCATGAACAGGCAGTGCGCAAGCGTGCATTCCTGAACAGTGACGACAGGATCGCTCTGCTGAGGCCAAGGAGAACAGACTCGTGTGAGAAAGCTGGAAAAGAGACCACTACATGCTTTCTAAGGGAAATGGGTTTATTACACAACACAATGTTGTCTCTCTTTCGCCGCCTTCCTTTGTTTGTCGCGCCTTCATGAAGAGGGCACGGTCACTTAAGCTTTATATTGAAACGCAGTGAGCTGCCTGCTTAGGGAGCGTTTTGTGGGGCGACTGTGGTCAGTGTGTCCTACAGGATTTAGGTTTTGAAGAAGGGTCTCCATTCACCCTTTCCAAACCCTGAAATTAAGCTTGGACCTGGTGTGGTGCCAAGATCTGTATTGTACCTAGTTGTTATTCAAACAAAAGATCCTTTATTGCAGTCTAAATACTGTAAATGTTTTTGTGTATATGTTTTATGGTTTACTTTGCATTGTCCTGTGAACAGTTTGTCAGTAATTTTAAGTGTCTTGTTTCGCCAACCTTACAGCCATGAATATTGGCAGTGTAATTTTTAGGGCTGTCAAATGTTTAAATGTGATTTATCACATTCAAAATAAAAGTTTTTGTTTGCTTTTTATATACACACATACATACATACACACACACACATATTCATACACATTTATATATACACATACATATACATAATAGACACAAATAGACACATAATTTCCAATAATAATCAAACTTTTTTTAATACATCGAAAAAATAGTTTGGAATTAATTACATTTTTTGAGGTAAGTGGTTGCAATCCATTTATTTTAGTTAGAAGTAAATTTCGCTGACTAACTTTCAACATTTTGTTTTAATTTAAAATGTAGGTATGCGTTTGCAACCAGCTAAAAAATAAATAAATACATTTTATATTATTTATTTCTTCAGTGTACACCTAGAATAGATCTATAAATAAAAGCCTGTATTTATAAACTATATTAAAAAAACCCTGGTAAAAAGTTTCCCAATGAGGGTCAATATACCCTGCATAAAAAAAAGAGAGAAAACACAATCCCAGGACATAAATGTGAGAAAGGAAACACTTTTACATGGAGGATCACAATCTGAGTAATGCCTGACACCCATTGAAAAATATTGAGTAAAAATGCATGGTATTTTGCAGCGGAATGAAAATGCTACCTGTTTACAAAAAATACAGCCATCAGGTTGGATGCGAGTAGGTGAGGGGGAAAAAAAAAACAAAACAAAACTGTGCAGCCGCAGCACAGTGCAGCAATGACAACGCAGCCTGCAACATACCACAGGCTAGTCTAAACATAACCAGCGAGCAAGCATATGCCTTTTAGACTGCTTTTGTGATATTTCGATCTCATCCTGTCAAGTATGAGTGCACATTACAACACCCAAGCTCCATCAAAGAGTGCAGCATATCAGCTCACAGCACTTTTTCAAGACATCACTAACATCCTGTCATTAAAATAGAAGTATTATATTTATGACCAGAGCTAGCCTCTCAGAGTGATAACCATGTGAAAAACATCAGAAGATCACAAAAGACAATATCTGACAGATCCTAATCCTTAGACCTTAACGTGAACATGGGCAGAATACAAGACGTCCAATACATTTATAACCCACAATCCAACCGCAAACAGATTAACCAGCTTAACATCCGATCAATAAAAACCCACTTTGGCGTCTTGTTTGTTTTTAAGTGATCGTCAGCGAGCATGGTAACCTGATAGCTACGGGTCAATAAAACTAAGTCATTTCTGGTCTTTCGACCCAGGTGGTGCAAAACGCAATTTGATCTCAGTATGAGCTCTGTGACCTCATTGGCAAAATTGGAAAAGCCCTGGCATGCATTGACCAAAACCAAACAATTGTGACTAGGGTCTGCATGATGTTAAAAAAAACTGACACTGAAATATTTAGTTTTTAGGCAATATATAGTAAGATATAAAAGCTGAAAGAAAGCCCTATTCAGGCAATGGGTAAAAAAATATATATTATTATGAAATATAAAAAGAATTGTGAGATATAAACTCACAATTGAGAGAAAATTTTTGTCCGAATTGTAAGATAATTTCTTTTATCACGAGTTTTTTTTTATCAGTGGCGGAAACAGGCTTTTATAGAAAACATATTGAAGCCAATAAAGCATATACTTATTTAATTAACTCATAGTCTGCACAATTTGACAATGCGCTGAGCCATATCATGATATTGATTGTATTACAGTATATTTTGGAGTCTAATTTGGGGGTCAGAAAAAAGCCCAAACATCCAAGCTATAATAACATTCACAGATGTGTCAAAAGTATTTTGTGTCACAAATTAAATCTTAAGTAGCCGTGACAGCAGCTCACAAACCTTGTCTTTGGATTGAGCGGAGAACGTTGTCGAGGTCAGGCTTTCTGTACCATAACTCATTCAGAATGGAGCAGCATTTCCTTCACTGAGACAAGGCTGACATTATAACTCCTGTAAAACTTCAAACCCCCTTCCTGCCCGCACACACAGACCTGCATTGTGCTAGCGGGCCGGGCCTGAAGTGGAGCGGCCACTCTGAAGTACCCAAACTGCCAAGAAAATGTGGAGCCTTTTCAGCAACTGCCATTCTATTCCCTGACCCAGGGAATTTTTTGAGCTGCTGACTTGCCAAAATCCTCAGAAAAACATTTGCTTTTGAATAATCAAAATTCAGAGAACACATTCCAGAGCCGTGGTGCTTGCCTGTGAAGATTTAAGGCAGGTACTTCAAGCCCGTTGAATCCATGTACCATTTTTCATCCTAACAAGGTTTATGGCTGTTTGAGTCTTGCAGTGTAGTATTAGGGATGAGAATATTAAGAGGTTTAAAGGTTCTGAATTAACTAAACGATTATTGATTTAATAATTTAATGACGGTTAATGATTTAATGAATTATTATTTTATGACTTTTTTCAAAGACGTCCCTTCAATTTATGGACAAACGCGCAAATAAATTAATAAATACATTTGGTCAATTTAAAATATTGTCATTTCATTTATTTATTTATTTTTTGTCAGAATACTTTTTATTTATTTAATTTTATTTTCTTTTTTTAAATATATAACCCTCTCCAATTAATTCACTGAAGGAGTAATTAAAACTGAAACGAAAAAAGTAAAAATAATTACGTAAATCCTTTAAATTTAAAGTATCTCTCTTTTATTCTGCTTTTTAATATTAGGTCACAGACCATAGAAACAGGAACCGATCGCATTCCCAACCCTACACAGAGTTTGTGGCGAAAGAACAAAAAAAATCGGGTTATTATAGAGAGGAAAACTTATCTTCCACAATCTTATTAGATGTGTAGTGCTGACATTACGTTATACAGCCTCATCTACGCTCAAGGAGAACAGAGAGGGCATGAAAGAAAAGAGCTGAATCAGAATTAGTTGTTCCAATGACTGCAATCTCTTAATCACCGACAGCTTCCTCTCTCCGCCGCCCTTCACTCTTGGGTGGTATAACTCATCCCAGCCGCCTGCAGCGTGTGAGAGTGATTTATCCACTCGACTGGGAAACAGCTACGTGTCGCTGTAATGAGTTGGAGAGCGGCAGTTTTTTCAGGGCTGGGTGGTGGCTGCGACACTGCGTGCAAGGTGAACTACGACAGCCATTTAGAGATGGAGGAAAGCCTGCAATCGCCAGGAGAGATGGTGCACTGGGAAAATCTCACAGCTCAACCACAAACATGGAGGATGCCACAACTGCAACAGCCACAGACTTTAACATTGGTTAGGAAAACAAAGAGACTATAAAAGGATCCAAAGGGCAAAGAGAAAAAACTACCTCTGATGTTGATAATTATTAGCTCATGACCTGTTCATGTAAGATGGATTGTGGGTTTTGCACAATACCTCTATATGGGTGATACTTCCTTTGTATTCACCTTCTACCACAGATTCACAAACACACAGGAAGTAGGCCAATGCAGACTAAAAGAGAGCAGGGGAGGGAGTCTTATAACACCTCAGCAGAAATACACTCTGATATGCTGAATAATACCTCTGTAAAGCAAAAAATCTTCTGGAAGGAGGATCAAATGAAAAGTAAAAATCGTTCCTATAAGGCTATCTGCTAAAAATATATCTAAATATATGATTACACACACACATACATACATATAAAGACTAATATACTTATACTTCATATATAGTATATTAGTGTTTGTGTGTGTATATATATATATATATTTAAATGTTTATAAACCTTATATACCTATACAGGTTTATATGTAAACTTGTATGCAATTTTGAGAAATACAAGCCAGAAACGACGTTTAAAACAGATCTTGACCTGTTTTTTAATCTTGCATGAAAGGCATGCTGATTTATGGCTTGCGCTGCAAGTTCTGCAATCCTTTGCAACTGGTTTTATAAACTTTTAAAGATCCACTGCAATTCCTTTCACCACAAGTTTCTTTTTTTCTTCACTTGCTGGGGAATGTCTGGTGCTGTTCTAGTTCCTGCAGCCTCCAGGCAGAGAGAGCTGCAATGCAGGAGGGAGCGATTGGGACACATTGTTCTAGAAACCACACCGCCAGTTCCTGTGTTCAGTGAATCCGACGACACCATAAGGTGACTGCAGGTGTTCTACATCATCATGATGTATAAGGAGAGATGCCAGATTCCATATTGCACTAATACAGATGCGAACTGCTGAATTTTCAGAGAAACAAAAGATCAGAGTGATGCAATATCATTGCGCAAACCATGCCGATTCTTTAGTGCAAGATTCAGGCAAATAACCATCTGCAATGAAAGCTGTCAGCTGTAGTTCAAGCACATTGAGCTATTTAAGGAAAAATGAATCTCCCTCTTGGGTTTAATCAGGGGTGGGTTGAGTTGCAAGCAAGAGAAAACTGAATAGCCATTTGTGCCTTCAGCAGGAGGCATGATTATATTTGACAGACTGAGAGAATCAATGTGGCAATAACACAGATGATGAGAACCACAGTGATGTCTGGATTAAAGTGCTTAAAACTGTGAGTAAAACTGCCTCAAAAGTGACCAAAAATAATAAATACAAATGTAAGACAATATCTAAAATCTAGTCGAAAAAGCTTGGTGTGCATCCATATGCGTTTTTTTTCTTGGTCAGGTGTAGTCTTTTCAGAATGTGTGCCAGTATATCTTGAACACAGATCACAGCATATCATGATGTCCAATTCATGACAAAAATGATTCTTTCAAACAGTACCTTTTAATAAGTGATTAAAGAATCTAATCAAATCAAATAATTGATAAGAAAACTTGGTCCCTATCACAATTAATAACGGCGCAAAAAAACAAACAAACAAACAAAAATACTAGTGGGTTGGCATACGCTTAATTTCCCAACCCCCACCCAGAAATATTCAATAAATTCCTATTTAAATGGAAGTAACTTGGCTCCTAAAGGTTAAATTTTAGGAGCTAATTGCTCCAGAGTCATTTTTTCCCTTGTTTTTTCACAGTAGTAAAAGATTGTTTCTCAATGGCGAGGAGAATCTGTACAAAACACTTCAGGGCATTTCACACTGCATAACGCCAAAGAGAATAATCGGATTTACAAACGCTAAATATCTCCAGATTGTGAACATGATGGCAAAAGGCAATTTAGAGAACTGCAAAACCTGATTAGCCTGCTGTGATTATGGTAATTATGGTAATGCTGAAATGTTTACTTGTGAATAACACTGTTCATAAGGGAATTCAACATTTTGGACATATTTTAGAGAGGCTGCATTGTTAGCCTTTGTTGAAGCAAGCAAGAATCAACTGAAGATTTGAGCTTAACAACAATTTATAACTTATTTGTACATAGCGTTAAGTTTCCAGAGACAGATATCCAGCATTGCAATGCTTAAAAGTCCCTTAAAAGATCCCTTGAGATGTGTTGGGACTTACAAAGGCCCCTAAACTCAGGAACACTCATTCTACAGTGTCTGAAGGTCAGAAAGCTCAGCTTCAATTCCTAGAGACCGGCAATGCGGTATTCTGTTTTGCACTGGAGAACCAGCATGTGTCAGTATAGCATTTGACCTCTACTGAGCTTGAAAACCTACAACTAAACCAAAACGGAGAAAAGTTTCCAAAAAAGTTTATTTGGAAGATGGGAGTGGTGGGAGAGGATTAATGGGGACCCCTGTGTTGCAGAAGCAGGATATTGGATCCGCAGGAGGGGGTTTGCGAGACAGTCTGAGGTGGGCCAGTCGAAAGTAAAAAGAGGGAATGAATCTGCCTTCCTTTATACTGACTTAATAGCCCAGAGACTACAAACTTGTGATGACATTTCACTGAGCTACTAAGCCAAAATCAAATTCGAGATATCATTACATTGACCAAAAGGTCATTTGATCTGTTAAAACTAACTACTTATTGTTGCAAGATAAATACATACAAGACCATTCCAGAGCAATGGAGTCAGACTGCCAAATGAGGCAAAGCTTATGAAGCTGGTGGGGGGAGGAGAATGATCTCAGTATCGCATTCATATTCACAGTCTACTGCACATTAGCTGCGGCAAAGCAAATACAGCTCAGATGGTCCGACATTCTGATGACGGATGCTTGGGTTAGAGCTCTGATCGCCGTTGTGCTGTTCATCCTAATGTTCCACAGCAACATGATGCATTAGGTTGTTTCTAGTCATTGTGGTAGTGGTGGTGAGGGGGGG
>JAUYWG010000034.1:11932065-11981450 GCA_034779775.1 Enteromius afrohamiltoni | reverse complement strand
TTTAATGTCCTCAATTTTTATTTATTTTTTAAATAAAGCCATATAAGTGAATCCGGTCTACTGTCCCCATCTGAATATGCTGAATTGCGTTGAGAATACATCTTTTTATTTACTGTTCTGTGTTTGTAGCATCAGTAAGCACGCCTTGCACTCTATAGTACTATTCATAAAATTTCTCCAACATCCTGTTAGTCTGAGTGCAGGAAGCGCAGCTGTTAAACGTCTAATAGATGTGACCTCACGTGCCGCACAGCAGACCCCTCCCTCCCCTCTGCAGCATGCGCTTGAATGAAAGCAGTGTGTTTCTCTTTAAATGCAGAGCTCCGTCCCATTGCCTCGTCACATTGTGTTGCCATGGTGCTCTCCCCTGCACTGCGCAGGGCCTGTTGTCATGGCAACCGGCTGAGTGACAGCTGGGCCCTGGAGCTTTAGCCTGCTTAAGAGGCCGTGCTGCCACGCAGCTTTACGCCCGCCTGGGTGTTAGTGTCTTACGGGCGTCCTTGCGCCTGTCTGCAGACGCAGATTTATTCCACGAGCTTAAGGAGAGATCTCCACCTGCTGCTAAAACGAGACGCGCCACACAAGGAAATAAATGTTACGTTGTTTATGTCTGGGTGGTCTTCGCATCGCCAGATCTCATCTGAGCGTCACGCGCCTCTTACGTGGCTTTTTGCTTGTTCCTGACATTATTCCTCTGTCAGGGTCAGCCCACCCCGGGCCTGCGGCAGAGGTTGCCATGGTTACCAGGCATTGTGCATCATTGTGATGTCAACAGCAAGTCCGTTAAAATGCCATTGGACCCGAAACGGCTGCTGTAATCCCTCTAAACCTCTTCTAGCCCTAGATGGACACTGCTTCGTGCTTTGAGTGATTTCATGTCCATGCATGCAATGTTACTCTTTCAGCGCCCTATCCGTCGCCCCGCTCTCTCTCAACAGGTGTAAATGTGTGTGGATTGTGTCTGTTCCATATTAAGCTGTCTCTGGAGTGGTGGGCTATGATTAGTGCATGCATACCCATTACATTTAATTGGAGCTTCAACTACGTCACCACACACACCATCTTCATTCTTTTCCATCTCTCGTGTGTTTTTTCTCTGTGGTTGTTTTATTTATTTGAATGCTCTTTTCTTGTTCGTTTCTTTGACGCAACACACAACAGCGTGATGTTATTTCAATATTAAGGCTGTTATTTAATTATGGCATTGAAGTCATTTAAATTCCTCAATTAGAGTTATTTCACAAATCTGACACACCACACTCCTCAACGCGTGGCCACCCAGTAATTTGTCCTATTTGTAGATTTCTATGCTATGTAAAACATTTATGAAATGTGTATATAATATATAGTTAGTGTGTGTGTATTTATTTATTTCTTAGTGTGTGAACTACACAGTGTAAATAGTCTGTAATTAAATATTAACATTTTACAATGCCTTAAGGTTCTTGCACACTGAGCCCAAAATTTTCACACTGTATTTTGACAGTTCAGAGCCACCATACAAGCGTATGCTCCAAGACTAACATCCTGAAGTAAGCTTTAAAACTTTCAGGATTGGCTGGACCCAATATTTCCTATTTAATTATCTCCCTAATGCAGTCATCCTCAGTTTGAAGACCATTGTGTTTGTGAATCAAACTAAAGTGTGCAAGGTTCCTGTTCACAATGATTGTTTGTTTTTTGAGAGGTTACACTATATTTTAAGGCGTCTTTTGTTATAGCACACATTTGAGTACTGATAATATTGATTAACTGTATGGTTTGGGTTAGGGTAACTGGCATTTTATTATGCGTCATTAATTCTTATTGTAGTAAGTACATGTAATGTGTAACAAGGACACCTTAAAATAAAGTTTTTCCTTTCGGACTTAGTGTGCAAGTACCTTTACTCTCTCCTAAACGGCCTCAGCGTTGATATATGACAAGCATTTTTGTACAGTATAAAAATAATGAGGAAAATAATGAAAGCAGCAATGCTCCCTCAGATCTTGAAAATAAATTAAAGAAGTCGAACTGTTAAGTTTTTAGTGAATTTATTCAGCCTCTGAATATGTGTTTTGAATCATTTCTGTTCACTACAATATATAACCCACTGTTACAATGCTAGAATGAGACGGTAGCGAGCTGGCAGAGAGGCCACATGCTCTTCTGATTGGCTGTGATTGAGATTGTTTTGTCTTATATATCTTGTCGTATTGGGACTGGTTAGTGTATCATTTCTGTACTGACTCGTCACCAAACATTATTTCTCCCGGACTGACTTTTAGCTGTCAGTCAATGAAAAATTGGAGAGGAGGTGGTTGTTACACAGAACAGTAACAGTTCGATGTTCATTTCAAGTTACGCAAATGTTTGCCAACCATGAGCAAAACAAAATGTCACAATTTTTGTATAGGTGATCAAAATAATGTTGCGTTTGGGTAATCCCTTTCTTTCTTTTTTCAATCTGTCAAACCACTCTTTGCATTCACACCTCCTCGAACACCTTCTCCCGGTCTCGTTTTGACTCGCTGCCTATTTAAAGCTCTCCTCCTAACCTTGCCGAGAGAGGCAACTGCTTTTCATAAAGACACTGTAGTTTATTGTCACTGATGCTCAGGAAATCCCCCGGCTTGTCACCTGTCCCGCATTGATAATCTTATCACTAAAACCACACTGCAGCGTAAAAGCATCAATAAAAGCTGCTAATCATTTATCGCCTGCCTGGAAGGGCCGTTTCTCCGTAAGAGCCCTTGTTCTCATTTGACTTAAGGTCCGCCCCTCAGCAGTTCACACACTTTCACTTTGACAGTTGGGCTGTAAGCGCCAACTGAATCAGGAAGTGCGAACGTGAGGTAGGGACAGACCGCACGAGGTGACTGTGACGAGAAGGCCAGCAGGTACTGTTACTCTTCGCTTGCTGTAAGACATGATAAAGACGAATGATTAAGTGGGGAATAAAGCAAAAAGAGGAAAGAGACGGAGCGGTGTCTGTGCAGCCGCACTGCTTGTGGTGTTTTACGCTGCAGAAACCTTGATTTATGGTAGGTTTAGAAGCATTTTTCTAGATAGACACAGTTTGTGAAGGACTGCGGCGCGTGTGTTTGTATATATGTGCTTGTTTTTGTCGTTGAGAACAGCACATGCTTCAGATGCACGGGGGTAGTAGTAATATGCAAATTACCCTGTAACTGTTGTTTATGTGAGTGCATTGGTGTTAGGTTAAGCATGTAATCTGTTGCTATCTGTTTGACCTTGACACATTTCTTTTTTTGTGTGTGTGAGGGGGGGGAAACATTGCTGTTGTTTATATGTGCAATTACAAATCTGTCTGGAATGGTCCATCTCTTCTGCCAAGGGAACTTGGCATTAAGTGTTTTTTTTGCAGCCAATTTTATACGCTAAACACTCCTGCCGTTTCTGGTTTTACTCTAAATCTCCTTCCATTCATTTCGTTCGCTAATTCACTAATAACACGTGAAAGCGAGGGCTCTTTCGTTGGCCGCGTTAGTGTAGTCCAGATAGGGTTCGGCGTTTGCGACAGACTTCATTGTGAGATTACAGAGAAGTGTGATCCTGTTATTTCACTTTCTACAAGCTGCGTCCCGCCAGCTGAGGGCATGACAGGACACACGGACACATAGCAGGTCACTACTGAGGTCTGTCGTCTTCTGTGTCATGCTAAAATATGCAATAACACAACCGTCGATTCGTTGAATAAACTTCTCCCAGCGAGCTTTTTTTTTTAATCTTCCATCTTCCTTTCCCTTTTGTTTCACTGCTGTCAAACCTGTTTCTTTTTTTTTTTTTTTTTCTTTTTGTATGCCTAAAACATGCCTTGTCAGACTTGTTCCTCATTCTGGCCTCTCTCTCTCTCTCTCTCTTTTTTTTTTTCCTCCTGTGTGTGTTTGTGTATATGGAGCAGACCAGAATCTGTGGAGGCGAGCTCTGTGGTAGTTGAGAAGTCCAGCTACCCTCACCAGATTTACAGCAGCAGCTCCCACCACTCCCACGGCTACATCGGTCTGCCTTACGCCGTGAGTAACGTCCTGCCCTGCATTTACGTTGTTGACCTGCTTATCTGCATTCTGGGTTATCTGATTCACTACTTTGGTTCCTCCTCCAGGACCATAATTATGGGGCGCGACCCCCACCCACCCCGCCGGCGTCCCCGCCTCCCTCGGTGCTGATCCGGCCAGGCGAGGGTTTGTTTGTGTCCGGGGGCCGGCCAGGCGAGAACTTGTTTGTGCCTGGTGGGCAGGACGAGGCGTCGCGTGGCACCACGCTCAGCACCTCGGAAGACGGCAGCTACGGCGCTGACATCACACGCTGCATTTGCGGCTTCACCCATGACGATGGCTACATGATCTGCTGCGACAAGTGCAGGTGGGCCCACACATTTCCACATATTCAAACTAGGTCTACTAGGTAATTGAAACATTCATGGCTGAGCTTTAAAACCCTGCGAGTTGATCATCTTTCATGAGCTGTCTAAAATGCCTTACACATATATATACATATATATATATATATATATATATAATGAAGTTTATTAGGCCTGGTTTAATTAGTTCACCCAAAAATAAAAAGTGCTCGTTCCAAACCTGTAAGACCTCTCTTCATCTTCAGAACACAAATGAGTATATTTTTGACGAAATCTTAGAGCTTTCTAGTCCTGCATAGACAGCAAGGGTACTGAAATGTTCCCAGACCCAGAAACATATATTAAGGACATTGATTAAACACTGGTTGTTTACGTTCTGGAGGAAACATGCGCATGCTGAACGTAAACAGCGCTGAGTCCTTTCTGTGTAATGTTGGTAAAAGTCACTGATTTCACATGGACTGTTTTAACAATGTCCATGCTCCGTTTCTGGGTCTGGGAACTTTTCAGTTGTGTTGCTGTCTATGGAGGGTTGGAAAGCTCTCAGATTGTATTAAACATATCTTCATTTTGTTTTGTAAAAATAAACAAGGGTCGTACAGGTTTGGATGACATAGAGGTGAGTAAATATTGGCAGAATTTTTTTATTTTTGGGTGAACTACCCCTTTAGCCACTAGGGATTTGTCACAGATGTGTTTAATTTAAGTGTTTTAATATAATTTGTGATCTTATATATATTTCTAGGTATTATATTTTTTAGGTAGTAGAGACCTGTATCTGTCAAACATGATCTAAAAAGTCCCAGATGTGCTCTTAGGTGTAGGATAAAAATGTCCATGTTATACTTATAATGGAGCAAGGACACTTTTTAAATCCATCAGAAGTCATAGTAAATATATTTATAATGCTAAACAAGTTTTCTGATTTAAGTAAATAATATTCCTTTTAAATGCTGATTTGTATTAGACATGTTTTCTGAAGAATAGTGATTCGTAATGATGCTGAAAGACAGGAATAAATTACATTTTAAAATGTACTTAGTTTTTTTTTTTAATTACATTAAAATGTGAAAAAGCAACCTTGATGGAAAATAAAAACTTATCACTTCCAAATTCTTAACAGTAGTAGTGTTAATATATTTTGCTAAAAAAAAATTATATTTTGTAACTAAAAAAAGTCTATAAATGCATTAAGGTTTAAAAACAGGAAGTGTTTTTTTTTTTAAACAAAACAAACATATTTACAGCTAGTTTGTATATTGATGTTGATTAAATTTTATGGCCATAAATGTTCAGAAATGTTATGTTAAGTTTTCAATGTTATTGCATTTGCTGAAAAAATTTCAGGTTTTTTTTTTTTTTAGAACAACGTTTATTTTGGTCGTAGCTTAATCTGATAAAAATGTATGCATATATTTATTTGTTGTTTTTTGTTGTTTAAACGGTGGCATTAATGTTTGCTGGGACAGGATCCCATTCTTTGCTTATGAGATTAGCACTTTCGACAGGGCTGGGAATTGTAGATGAAAACTGACAGTTGATTGAACGTTTGCATAGCAGGATGTGTCAGTCTCTTTGTTCAATTTTAGCCATTTTTTAATTTAAGCCATCTCTCTTCATTCATCACTCTCTTTATGTATTAGTGTGTGGCAGCACATAGACTGCATGGGGATCGACCGGCAGCACATTCCCGAGACCTACCTGTGTGAACGCTGTCAGCCACGCACCCTGGACCGAGAGCACGCCATCCTGCTGCAAACCAGGAAGAGAGAGAACATGTCTGGTGGGTTTTTTTCTTTTCTTTTTCTTTCATGCATGCGCACAAACAAACACGCCTATAGGCCCATTCAACCTCTCCCAAAGTAGCAATGCCGCTACTGCTTTTTCCCACAGTTCAGCTGCAGATAAGCATCTTTAGAGTGTAAAGACTCTATAAAGGATCATATGAGCTTTTGTATAACGTGAAATGTATATCTGACCCTCCTGTAATCTATGCTGCCAATTCTATAAGAAACTCTCCTTGCAGTGATGTCAGTAATTGCTAGAGATTTCCTAAGATTGGAAATATCTGAGCTCCCTGTTTCTACTGCCACCTGCTGGAGGTGCTAGGGCAATTATAGCTGCAGCTTGAGTCAATGCCCAAGTGCACTTTGAGGACAATAGTGTCTGCCCAAACCACAGTTACCTATTATTTATGTTTAAAGGGGTTACATGTTATATTGTACTGTACTAGTGTTAAGGTTGTTAATGTAACTGTTCAAGCTCACGTAGTGTGTGTATTGTTGCAGACGGTGACACCAGTGCTACAGAAAGCGGGGATGAGGTTCCACTAGAGTTGTACACAGCGTTTCAGCACACCCCCACCAGTATCACACTCACAACAGCACGTCTCGGCAACAAACAGACTGATAAGAAACGAAAGAAGAGTGGAGAAAAGGAGCCCCCGGCTACAGCCAGGGCCAAGAAGGTCTGAGCCACACAACACTAATAGTGAACTGGGATCAATTCGAGATCACTTCTGAGATTTTCCAAGTGCATCGCGATTCCTCTGGAGTCAACTCTGAGCCTAGATGTTACCAGTAGATGGCACACTAATCTAGTTTTTATCTTCTAACGCAAATGCTCATGAAGTAGAGCGTTTGTGTATTCATGTAATTTCACTTCGGCTCACCTCGCATCATGCTTTTATGACACAAGATTAATGTAAACACAGCCCCTTGTAATTCACTTCAATCTTTGCAAACTTTATGAATGATTATTTTAGGCATAAGTGTGGACTTCAAGCAGACTACGGCTGATTCTTAAGTATATAGTGCCATCTGCTGGTCAAAACTAAGCTCATGATCGCTTCCGCAGGAAGCGCGACACATTCGGGAAACTCGGGATCGATGCTGAACCATTTCTCGGTTCGTGTATCATCCCAGCCCTTTTATTGCGCACTGTCCTGAAACATGCAAGTCTGATTTCTGCTTGTTTTTGTCTTTCAGTCATTCCGTGAAGGCTCTAGAAAATCGTCTAGAGTAAAGGTGAGCGCTCTGGGGCTGTCCAAATCGATCCCCCTCCTCCAAATAACTCTTTATATGTGTTAGATTAAAGTGCTTGTTTTCCATCCCGTGTCCATAGGGCTCAGCTCCCGAGTGTGAGCCGACAGATCCTCCCTCTCTTTGGGAGAATAAGATGAAGTCGTGGATGGAGCGCTATGAGGAAGCCAGCAGTAACCAGTACAGTGAAGAAGTGCGGATACTGCTGAGAGTAAAAGAAGCCAGAGATGGCAAAACGCTGGCCTACAACACACACACCGCAGCCTTCAAACCACCTGTAGAGGTATTAAATACTCATCTTGAAATTCCTCCAGAGAATATCGGCCCGTTTTATTTGTTCATTTTAATTTTTTTTTAACATTTATTTATTTTTCTCCCAGAGTCAAGTACAGAAGAACAAGCGCATTCTTAAGGCTGTTCGGGACTTGGCTGCTGATTCGCTGATAATCGAGTACAGGGGGAAGGTCATGCTACGACAGCAATTTGAAGCCAACGGTTACTTCTTTAAGAGGTACTTGAAAAGACACTTTGGGCTTTTGAGCATTTGTTTTGGTTGAACGTTTTTTTGTTTATAATGCTCTTTTGTTCGCAGGCCGTACCCTTTTGTATTGTTCTACTCTAAGTTTGACGGTTTGGAAATGTGCGTGGACGCGCGGAGCTTCGGAAACGAGGCTCGGTTCATTCGTCGCTCCTGCACTCCCAACGCTGAGGTGCGGCACGTAATCGAGGACGGCATGCTGCATTTATACATTTACTCTCTGAGGTCCATCTCCAAGGGGAGTGAGATCACCATTGGCTTTGATTATGACTACGGTAGCTGGTAAGAACACGCACTGTGTCACTGGTGTAATTATCATATAAATTTTGAAACTGTATATACATGGAAATATGAAAAAAATATATACTGAAATTGCAATTGGTCAGCTTGACCGTTTACACTTTTCTCACAACTTCTCCTGTTTCTCATCTTGTTTGGTAGTAAATATAAGGTGGACTGTGCGTGTGTGAAAGGCAATCAGGAATGCCCTGTGCTCAAGCATAACTTGGAACCCACTGAGAATCTGGGCTCTAGCACACGGCGGCGCGGCCGCAAAGACAAAGAACCATCGCGGGACGAAAGCGGACAGAACCAGAACCTCACGATGGACTGTGACGGGTCCAAGGGCAAATCGCTCAGTGACCCTAAGCAGAGAAAACTCTCTCCTCTCCGGCTCTCCATTTCTAACAATCAGGTATGATGGACACTGTTAATGTCTCATATTCACCCACTTAAGTATCATCTCACCTCACAAAATGAAAACACGCCTGTCTTCATCCATGAAAGGAAGTTGCTGATAAATACTTAAAGTAATGGTTTTACGCAAAGACTAGCGGCGCAAATCTAGCTTTTTTCCAAATTCTGGGTAAAGCAGTCCCTCCATCTATCAAGGTCGAAAAACCCTTTGTTTGCATGTAAATACGATCCTTGTGTCTTAATCTGTGCATGAATCTTTCTTTGTTGGATATTTTCAGTCATTCTAATAATCTGTTTACTCATCCACATTTCCTTCCTGGCCCTAATTACAGCACCTCATTACCAGAAAATATATTTCCGCATTATTTTGCTCATACGTGACCGTATTTCATTGGTGACCGGTGGCAGAACATTAAGTCTTGCTTGTTTTGC
The DNA here is from genome assembly GCA_034779775.1 of Enteromius afrohamiltoni. Classification (NCBI taxonomy): domain Eukaryota; kingdom Metazoa; phylum Chordata; class Actinopteri; order Cypriniformes; family Cyprinidae; genus Enteromius; species Enteromius afrohamiltoni. Next base: position 11,972,380 of record JAUYWG010000034.1, on the reverse strand, counting down.
ACCCCCATTCACTAGGGGAACTCTATGTTGGGGGGTATAATTAAATGCATTGGATGACTTTTCAGGACACTTTATAATCTAAAATTACATTTATTTACAACTTATTTAATATTTTCTGAAAACCTTCTTTATGATAAGCACCTGCAATTCCGGTCAAATTAAAGATCTGTTTGTGAATTGGCACTTTTTAATGCAAGCATCATTAAGACTGATTAGTGAAATTAAAGAATGATTTCGTATATAAAAAAAAAAATGGAATGATTGTGTCTCTAACAGACCTGCTTAGCTAAAAACACTTCTTTTACTGGTACAGTACTGCAAGATTTGTAGATTAGCTATATTTAATAGTACACTTTGCAGAAACGTTTACAGTTAAACGTTTTTAATATTACATCAGGAGCACTAGTGGTCCTACTTAAAAAAAAATTAAAATGAATAAAGAACAGACACTTTCTGATCAATGACAGAAATGAACCTTCCCATTGATATTTGTGCATTTGTTTGATTATATTTCCAGAATTTCCAGAAACGATTCAGTTAAGCGGTTGATTCATTTAGCAATGAAGCAATTGACTCAATTGCAATTTTTTATGATAATTTTTTTTCATTCATTGAATCATTGTCTCACTAGATTTGTTCAAAAGCAAAGATTCGTTCATAAACTAAACAGTGCTGTGTGTGAGACTAGATTTGCAGCGGCTCAACTCTGACTTTATATCGTCGACAAAAGTTAAAAAAAAAACAGCGCAAACTGATGTAAAATGTAAGTCACTTATTATTATCTTTTTGTATAAAAAAAAAAAAAATATGATAAAACTGTTAAATAAATTAAGTTTCACGTTTGCAAATTTGCTCTCCTCGCGATCTCAGAAACTTCCATTTTAATACAGCTCTCTACATCATACACTTAATCTAGTTACATCGTCTCTATACTTTGTTTGTTACCATGAATGACAAACACTGCAGATCTTCTCCTGCAGCGATAGAGAAGCATTTCTATTGACTGTAGTCTACAGGTTTTATGGCTAAAGACGGCATCGCGCAGCGAACCATAAACACGGCGCTAAATTAATGTGCAGAACTGGGACAAAGAGTAAAGAAGCTTCTAAACTCTTTGCTGGGATTGCTTTCTTTTGAATGGATAACAAATAGAAAGCCTAACCACTTGAAAAAGAAACGTCGCCCCCTCTCCAAATGCACTCCCAGAACTCCGTCTCCCTGCGTCCCCTCCCATTTCCAGCCCTGTATATATATCAGGACATCCCAGAAAGTGTTGTCAGCAATTCTGGCACAGTTAGAACAGAGGGAACCCACTCAGATTTCATTTTAGCAGTTGCTACTGATGCACAGATTCTCATAAGTACAATCTGGTCTGTCTGTGACCTAAGATCTCGGCCCCGAATCGGCACCTCTCTCTCCCTCTCTAATGCTCCTCTCCTGGTCTGTAGCCAGGCGATGATAAAGGCCCTCTCCCCCTCTTGCAGGATCCTGAGTTAATAGAGGATCTAGAAGAGAAAACCTCCGTTAGCAATGAAGTAGAGATGGAGTCAGAGGAGCAGATTGCAGAAAGGAGGAGGAAGATGGTAAGTGCGTCCAGGGGAAAACGACCACTTTGGCAATCACGGTCGCCATGGAAACGCTACTGCCCCGCCCTCACTCCCCTCTTGTCTTATCCCCCCCCTCGTTCTGCCTCCTGGTGTGTGTGGTGATTTGGGCAGCTCCCAGAATGCTCCACCATTCCTTTCTTCCCCCTCCACCCCCTCTGAACCTCCCGCTAATTTCGCTGCTGCCGCCACCGCTTCTCTGTTCCTGTCGCTGTGTAGTTTAACCTCCTGAAGGGTAGCGCGAGGGCACTCATCCTTGTTGCTTTTTTTTTTTTTTTTTCTTCATACTTCATCTTTATGGAGCCTCTTTGGTTCTCCATGAGGGAATGTTAAGAACTGGACTGAGTGTTTCATCTGCAGTCATTTCTCTCCTCTGTGTCATGACTAAATGTCAAGACCATGTTAGTAGAGATATCGTGCTTAAATGAAAGAACCTGCTATTAACATGGGATTCGATGTCTAAAAGCCTTATCCATTGTAAAGCACTTTTACAACCATTCACGTCCAATCAGGCATCTATTCAACACCGCTTCCTACAAAAATTCAACTTTTTATATTCGGGTGTAAATTACTCAGTCAGACTCTTGACTAATTAAAAAAAAAAGTTGCAATGATCGTCACACAGAATTGTTTTGAAAAATGAAACTTGATTTTAACCCTAATAATGCTGTCTGAATGTGTTAGAACTTTGGCTATTGGTTACGCAGTAGCTTGAGATCAACCTTAGAGAGTATAGTAGCTCTCTCACTTAACATGTGCATGTTTTATGTGAATGTTTTGGTGTGGCCATTACTGTGTGTGGTGCTTATTTATTTTAATTCATTTTTTTGTTTGCTTGCCATGAAAGGCAAATGGAAAAAATGTGTGGAAAAACAGGCTCTGAACCCATTGCACTTCCAAATTTTTCCTCAATAAACATTGTGAACTTGGCGGTGACAGCGGGAATGTTCAGGAAAATAAATCAACCAATCCTAAAAATGACTTACTATTAACATTACAGAAAAAGCTAACAGCAGCTGTAAACTGTGTGGTTTTATCTGGATTAATAAATGCACCAAAGTCTGATATCGGATTAATTTGTGGTCCTTTCTCTGCTGCGACAAGACAGGCAGACGTTTTCTAATTCCCTATCGATCTTATTTTAGTTCGCTAAAACCCTTTTGCAACGTAATGGTGCTGGTGCTTGGTCTGGAGATTTAAGAATCTCCTGGAATTGACCCCCAACTTAAGCTTTTCAGTGACGTAAACAATACTTAGATGCTACATGCTCTTAAATGTGCAGTGTGTTGTATTTAGAATGATCTATTGACAGAATTGCAGTATAATATACACAACTATGTTTTCAGAGGTGTATAAAGACCTAACATAATGAACTGTTATGTTTTTATTACCTTAGAATAAGCGATTTCTACCTTATATACACCTTACATGGCAGTCACTATATTGCACAAGTAGCCCTAAATTGACAAACTTTCGTGACTTATGTTCTTGCGAATAAAACACTTACACAACGAACGAGTAACAACAATTCACTGAGTAAAAAAGTAAATATAATTCCATAATTTGCTTCATTGCATCACTAGCTAGGCTACTTTCTGCTGTCTCAGACGATGACATTTTTACACCTTACCACTAGATGGCGCAAATATTTACACACTGCACTTTAAACAAGCTTTTTTATTTCATCGTTATTTACCAGATTACTGGAGAAACCTTGTTGTCGCACACATCTAGAAAAATCCTAAAATAATCATAAATGCTTTTGTATTTTAAAAAAGAAAAAAAGTTTTATTTTAGATGGATGAGGAAAGTTGGTTTCAGTAGCTCAACAGACGCTTCCCATAGAAACCACTTTTTCCCCATCAGTGCCCCCTTTATTTTTTATACGTTTAGTTATTTCAGTGCCAAGACTGGAGCTTTGTCAAAACTGGCAGCTTTACGGTGAAATATGTCAATTAATCACACGGTATGCCCATACTGAAGCCTCTAAACCCCAACCGCACTACCCATACAGCAAGGACTAGGCTGATTCGTATGAGTGTGTGCATGGGGGTGTGAGCGAATTAGAGGCCTGTGTGTGTTTAAACCCTGATGGTTGTCTCTTTCGGCACCATTCAGGGCAGCCCGGCAGAGGAGTCCCATCGTCACGGCGCAGGGGCTTCCTGCTGCAGAGCTCTGAGAAACAAGGAGGTAAACCTACCCCTTCATATCCTGAACGACCCCCCAACCCAACCCACCCCCTCACCTGTTACTGTACAGGAGAACCTACACACTAACCCCACTGTCCTGTGCTCACTGACCCCATGCTGAGACTAAAGTCCAGGCATGCAACCCTCAGTCGCTCAACATGGCCTACCTCAAGACACCCTTGTGTGGTATTTGTTGCCATTATTTTTTGGTAGGACGAGAGAGAGTACAGAAACTCTCACACACATACATGCCGCCTCTCAGACCTTGGGGGTGTCTTATGTTTCCTCTTGACTAGAAGAGAAGTGTCCCATTTCTCTCTTTTCCCGCCTTTGCTGCTGGCTATGGCCTGCTGATTGCGCTAAGTAGCTAGCTGGGTTGCCAACTGTTAGCTGCAAAATAGACTCAACCTTTCTCTGTTGTCTTCTTTGCTGCTTTCTGTCTGTCTATCATTCATATAGACACGTGAAGAGAGGAAGATGGAGGCCATTCTGCAGGCATTTGCTCGTATGGAGAAAAGGGAAAAGCGGAGGGAGCAAGCGTTGGAAAGGATCGGCACCAAAGGGGAAGTTGGTGGACGCAGCGACATTAAGGAAGAGCCTCCTGCTACACCAGAGGCCGAATCTCCTGCCACGTTACAGGTGTGGAACCTTATTATGTGCAACTGATTCTGACTTGCTTGAAATGAGTCGCAGACAAAATAAATAGTTACTGAGAAAAGAAAATTACTTTTTTCTTAACACATGCATGCATGCGTATACTTTTTTTTAAAATATATATACATAAAAGGTTTTGTTCATATAATAAATGTGTGCACTGCATATATTTATTTTGGTTGCAATTAATGACAGCGCTTTATTATGCATATACACAAATGCACACATGCATGTATATATTTAAGAAAAAAATATTTATATTTTATATATATATATATATATATATATATATAAAATTGTACATATTCCCTAAATATATATATTGTGTATTTGTGTTTATATATGCATGATTAAAACAAAAACTTTGGTAAACACATTAGAATAGGTAACGCTTGTTAACTATTAACTTTTTCCTCAATAAATTAATAATTTGCTGCTAAGTTGTTAAGTTTAGGTATTGGGTAGAATTAGGGATTTAGAATAAGGCATTAATGTGTATTTAATTGGCACTAATAAATGGCTGTCATTCTAGTAATATGCATACTAATAAGCCATGATAGGTGTGTAATTGAAAAATACTAATGTATTGTTCATTGTTTGGACCCTTAGCCCATGTTGGAGTTAGTGAAGGAGGAGCCTTGTCTGAAGCCAGCAAAGGTGAGCCGGAACAAACAGAGAAAAAGCTTCTCGCGGAACCGAACGCACATCGGACAGCAAAGGCGGCGAGCGCGAACGGTCAGCACCTGCTCTGACTTGCCACCCAGTTCTCCCGGTGACACATTAGAGCCTTTAACAACAGAGACTAATGATGGAGAGACTCCTTTGGCCCCTGAGGCCGACACTCCGCCGACACATGCCCCTGAGGCCAGCCCGCCCCACAGCGGCTCACCCGCACCAACTTGCCGCAGTGGACAGAAGTACCCCAAAACTAAAAAGGTAAAAAACTTCACCCATACAATGCATTACACAGCAATTTACTGTGCATTTTTCCAACTTGCATGTTTGCTTTTCCGCCAGCACTTAGTGAGCGAGTGGATGGGTGTTGACAAACTGGAACGGGTTGCTTCGAGGACTCCGGAGCCTCCCCCTGAGAGGCCTTTGCGAATCAGTAGTGATCCTGAGGTCTTGGCCACACAGTTGAACTCTCTACCGGGCATGGCCTGCAGTTCACACGTCTACAGCACACCCAAACACTACGTCCGCTTCTCGTCTCCTTTTCTGGCTAACCGTAGCCCCAGCACTCTGGGAGTTCCCACGGGGCGGCGACGCTCGAGAGAATTGCCTGAGACGCCAACTACCACTGGATCCTGCAAGAAGGTAAAAATTGCTGACTTACTGATAATTAAATGGTTTTCTGCCAATACTGCAGTATAAAAACCCCCCCACAAGTTTCAGTTCTCAACTGTTCATATTCAGGCTAAGAACTTTCCGGTCTAACTCTATTCTTTTGCTTAGCGCTGGCTAAAGCAAGCTTTGGAAGAGGAGGGCTCCACCAGCCCAGGTGGAGGACGCCCTTCTCTGCTGATGCCAAGTGAGAGCCCTCTCAGCCCCTCTATAAACGGCGAGTCCTACAGCCCTCTACCCCTCAATGGCAGTTGCTCACTACCAGGTGGGTCAGCAGTCCATGTCTTGCTCCAAATGAATAACTTCAAGCTTGTCTAAAGCTGTGCTTAATCTTACTTGGTCCGTGTGCTTGCAGAGTTGCCTACCCCGTTGAAGAAAAGGCGCTTATGTTCACTCGATCCTTGTATGTCCGAGACTTCCACCCCATACGGGTCTCCTTGTGCCACCCCGACCCGAACAGAGTCAATAGAAGCACCGGGCACGCCCCTGCTGCTTGCCACACCTCCTCGTTCACGGGCAGAGGAACCCAGTACTGAGCCTTCAACACCCTTGCAGATTCCCAGCCTCCCTTTGCCACAAGAGGTAAGATTGTTGCCATAGACGTGCCTGATATTTCAACAATTACATTTAATAAAAATGTTGTTTAAGTGCTGTAAAATGTATTAATATTGATAAATTAATTATATATATACGATTTTTACATATATGACCTTGTACCAAAGAACCAGCCAGAATTTTTTTTTTTTTTTTTAATTAAATGTGTATGTAATCTGAAATTTAAAAAAAATAAGCTTTAATGTATGGTTTGTTAGAATAAGATAATATTTGACTGAGATACAACTATTTAGAAATATGGCATCTGAGGGGGCAAAATCTAAATATTGAGAAAATCTCCTTTAAAGTTGTCCAAATGAATACTTTACGTATGCATATTACTAATCTGAATTAAGTTTTGATATATTTACTGTAGGAAATTTACAAAATATTTTCATGGAACCTGATATGTACTTTATAATGATTTATTTACATAATGATTTTTGGCATTTAAAAAAAAAAGAAAAATTTTGACCCATACGATATATTGTTATACATGCTACTTATGACTGGTTTTATATCTCCAAAATATGACAACTCGTTGTTCTGACACTAGAGGGCACTAACACTTTTGCTATTGACCAAACTTGGCGATTCGGAGCATTATTTTGGCTAAAGACGGCAAAATGATCATGACGCATCTTTGCAAATTCACAGAGCGAGTCATCTATGGACAGCTCTCCGGATGGAAGCCGGAGGCCCAGTACACAAGACGTGAGTTCACTATTTAAATATCCTGCACCTACTACAGAGGAGTTTTTCCTGCATTAGCACATCTGACACACATCTGTCTTCTGTCAGGTTGAGCGACCTCCTTCGCTGTTGGCATCTCCCAGCGTGAAACCTGCAGGCTCTGATACTGCTCCACAGGAATCTACAAAATCTGTGGGGTCTCTGAGTCCTCAGCCCTCCCATGCTGAGCCCCAGGACGTGGCAGTAGATGAAGTCATGGAGGTTGACGGTGGTGTTTCAGAAGCTGCCTCAGCACCGGAGACACCGGCCTCCTCTTACCCTCCCTGGATGAAGAGTCCAGACCGAGGAGGCCTCTCGTTTTCCCCAGTGAACTCTAATCTGAGAGACCTCACCCCTTCTCACACCTTGGAAATGGGGGCATACAGGCCGGATTCAACCTCTGCTGGCCCCTTCAGTGAGGCGGCGCCCTTTTATTCGTGCAGTGAGGAGAGCAGTGGCGTGACATTTACTCGCTCGTTGAGTGGTGATGGCACAGGGGAGGGAAGTGCTGCCAAGAACCCACAGAAGAAAAAGGTCTGTTTAAAAGCATCTGGCAGATGTAGGAATATGCTACATTTTCTTGTTAAAGGTGCGGTATGTAAGATTGACAGCTAGTGGTTGAAATAGGTACTGCAAAAACAAAGGCATTTTGCACCAGAATGGATATTTCATAGTGGAATTACTGACTATAGCATTATATTTCAGAGAAATGGCTATGTGAACATTGCATGATTCCTTGACAATACGCTGTGTTTTTACACAAATGGAATGGGCAGGATACAGACTAAAGGTGCAGTATGTGATGTGGCACAGCAGTTCTGGCCTGGTATCTGCCCGAAACGCCCATTTTAGAGTAGTTTTACTGGCTGTAGCATTATGTAAACGTAGCATGTTTCTTAAATAAATATATATATATATATTTTTGGCTTTAGACGAGTCAAAAACTTACATACAGCACCTTGAAATTCATTGCCTGCTAAACTGAAATAGCTGGAATAAATTGAATCAAAAACGATGCATTCTGTTTATTTAAATTGTTGGTTGACATCTTGTGTTTGTGTTGTTAGGTGTCTCTTCTGGAGTACAGGAAACGTCAGCGTGAGGCACGGCGAAGTGGTTCCAAGGGAGAGTGTTGCTCCCCTGTCTCCACAGCACCACCAGTAGATGTTTTCCCTGTCGCAGTAGAAGTGGCCCCTGAGCCTCCTGTTCTCCCAGCAACACCAACCCCTAGGACCCCTCAGCAGAGCGAGGAGCCAGACGGCCCACCTCAGGGGGAGAGAGATGGAGAAGGGCAGTGGTACGTCCCTAAAGTATATTCGCTTCCATGAGAATGAACTGGTCACACATCTTGTAGTTTGTTTTAAAGGTTTGGATTAAAACTCTTATCAAGTATCAGGCTGTCTTGTGGCTTATATCTGTGGATATAGTTGGATGGATAGGTCGGCCTACGGAGTTTTGAAAACTACGTATTTAAAACCATTTTTAAGCATATGCAATTCTCTTATTATTTACAGGACATCTTCAACATCAGTAGAGCAGGCCAGGGAGCGAAGCTATCACAGGGCCTTGTTGTTGAGTGACCATCGCAAGGATGCAGGTACAACAACCCTGCAAACATCAGGGAATTTTGGATTGTGATTTCCATGTTTTTTGTGATATTTGTTAAGTCTTAAAAAAAAAAAAAAAAAAAAAAGGTTCATCAAGTAATTTCAGAGGTGTTTAATTCTGCTTCTAAAGCCACTAGTTAAACAATGAAACGGCTAATCTAGATAATTGGGCAGGTGTGCTGGAGCAGTAGATTGGAGCCCAATTTGTTAGTCCAAATAACTGGAGAAATCAAGGAAATCTACTTGCTTTGTCCCGTTTTCAGACAGTGGAGAGTCAGAGGGTGGCGACTCCCAGATTAAGGAATGTCCTTCTCCCAAGAGCTGCAAGAGTCCCTCAACACATGCAGTAAGAGAACCTTCCCTCAATGTAATATTTTGTCTCGCCGACGTGAGCTTTCTCGTCATCATAAACCCTTTCTCTTTCCATTTACAGCCTTGTTCTCCAGCACCCCAGACTGTGCCTCGACCATCCAAGGAGGAAGATGGTGAAGCACAGCCTCGTGGTCCTCCTCAGCCTCAGGCACTGTCCGTCCAGCCGTCCAGCACCAAGACTTCGAGCTCCAAACCAGCCGCTCTGACACCCAGCAAGCTTCACTGCTCCTCGCAGAGTCACTACGCCGGACCGTCACTCCTGCACTCTCCCAAAGCGCAACCCCAAGGTTCACCTTACCGTGGCCAGCGAGCCTTCCTGACAGCTCAGCCTCAGAACCAGCCTCAACCCCAGGCTACATCCGGCCCGGCCACTTTCCCTCAGTATAACCCCCAAAACGCCCCGCCACCGCCGCCCCCTCCACCCCCAGCTCCACCCACCTCGGCTTCCTACTTCCCCGCTCAGCCCACCACTGCAGCTGCGCCGTTTCCTGCGTTCAAGCCTGCGTCACCCTTTCCTCCCGGTTCCCAACCTCTCCTGCAAACTCACCACGCGTTGCATTACCAGAGCAGCGCCACCCCACCCCCACCACCCCCTCCTCCACCTCCCCACCCGCAACCCGGTCCCACCTTGCTGCATGTCAATCTGCAACCTCCTTCGATGCAGCAGCATCAACTTCTGCTGAGCTCTGCCCCGCCCCCACCTCCCCCTCCGCCACCTCAGGGACAGAGTTCCCAGCAGCCTCCACCCAATAGCGGCACTCTCCTGTCAATCAAACAAGGACCACACCTGCCCCTTCCGCCCCCTCCCTCCAGCACTGCACCACACCCATTCCAGAACATGGGTGGCTTTCAAACCGCTCTACTTCACCAGTCAGCACCAGCCAACCCCTCAGTAACCCCACCCACTTATCAACAAACTGTATTACCCCCACCGCCTCCACCACCTCCCCAACAAACTCCTCCCACACAGACCCCACCCAATCCAAACGTCTCGCAGATCGCCGGCGGTAACCGAGGACCTACCCCTTCCTCCACCCCCTTTCACAGCACCGGCTACTTGGGCACAGGATGGCACTGACCACACCCACTTACCCACCCCCCCCTCCAGACAAACTCACTCAGAGAGGGGCGGAGCTACATCGTGTAACATAGGCAACACAGCACCACTGTAAATATTTTCTATGTACCTTTTCACAAAGGCTAATGGAAACCGGTGGGGGGGTGAGAATACGTTTAAAAAAAGAAAAGAAAAAAACGAGAACTGTAAAAGCAGACTTTGTGTAAAAGATGATGGTTAATGAACCCTGGTGCTCATCACTTACCCAGAATCCCCCACACCTCTCTCCTTCCCATAATCTTGTACTGCCATCCTGTCTTTTCTAGACGTCTTTTTGTTATTTTTAATGTTTTTATTCATTTTAATCGCCCTCTTCCCGTTGACTCCTCCCTCTATCCTCCCAGTGCACTGCAATGCAATGGGACATTCCAGTTTGCCCCTCGCCTTTTCTTCCCCCCTGTTCTTCATTCATCTGTTACTTGTTTTATCTAGTGGCTCATTATATAGCAAAAAGGTTTTGTATAGAGAAAACAATTACAGAATTATTATTTTTTTTATTCCTCCATGTAACAAAAATATCTGTGCACCGCTGCAGAAATTCAGAGGAGACCTTTCTGATAGGCCGCTTCACTGCCCCAGGAGACTGCACTTGTGTGAATGAGCGAGTCTGTGTGCTTGAGTGTCTGTTTTTAAGCGGAAGGGAGCGTGTATGCTTGCGTGCCGCCCGCATCCGTGCGCATATTTGAAGTGCGCATGAGAAACGGTAGGCAAATACGGCACAGACAGATGCGTGCTGTTCTCTGTGGCAGCTTTAGAAAGAGAGGTCCTTCCTGTAGGGGGTAAGCGGTTTATTTTTGAATATCAATGGTTATTTGTAGAAAGTGTAATTTAATGTATAGGTGGTTACTCCAGCTTTCTCCAGAAACAGTTGTAAATATTGGCTTCTTTTCTTTTCTATGCTTGTACAATTCGCTCCCATCCCCATTTTGGAATATGGTTGTAAATACAAGCGCTCTTGACAAAAACGCTGAATGTTTCTGTGACTGTAGCACTATTTTTATTTCTTCCTCTCTGGTTTATTATTTTTTACTGTTTGTGTGTGAGTGTATGTGTGTGTGAAGGACAGAGACTCACAGACACAGCACTGGTTGGCTATTTTCATGGTTCATTATAATAAATCACTGTAATGACAGTTTTATACCAAACAAATGTCTGGTGTTTTACTGGGACTGGAAAGTGGGCGGTTTTTGACTTTTGCATGTTCCTAATGCGAGTTTTTCTGTCATTGTGAAGGCCGTTGTGTGAAGAGGTGCTGCAGCGAAGTTCTGAAGAGACTGCTGTCGCTGAGAGCTATCTTGAGGTTGTCATTTGAAAATATAAACCTAGTCGTTTTACTTGTACATGCTTGAAAGAAACTGTTTTTCGTAGATTGAACAGAGTGAAGGAAAAGAGGTTTTAGGACCAGTCGGAATGAATGCAGACTTGAGAAGTCCAATCGGAATGAAGAAAGAAATTACGTGACCAATCAACATCAAGCCAGAGGTTATAATCAACTGGAACGAAGGTAGAAAGGTTATGAAGAAAGATGAGCATAATAGATGTATTTAGCTATAACCACCAATGTTTGTATGTTCCTCAATTGCCACTTTTTTCATCGCGTAGTACGGCACGGTTCAGTACAGCTCAGTTTTGTGGGTTTTTTCTCTGGGAACAGTACCTGGTACCTGGTCCTTTTTAGAGTACCACCTCAGCTGAGGTTCCAAGCGAGCCGAACAGTTACCAAAACGTGACGTGTAAACTCTGAGCCGAGTTGTACCACGCAGTGGAAAAGCACCAAATAACATATCATGCGCTACTTTTGCAGTGTTGGCAAGGTCAGTATTACCTAGTCCAGAAGAACTTGTTTGGTTGGTTCAGGTGTGTTTAAATAGTATTGGAGCTAATCTCTACAGGACATTGGTTCTCCAGGAGCAAGACTGGACACCGCTGGACAACAACACTCAGAATGAAATATCTTAACTGTAGTCTGCAGAGGTAAAATCTTTATTCGTTAATGTGGGTGAATTGTCTTTAATGAACTTTTATAGCGAATACATTTTAATGGTGTATTTACAGCATTTTCTACATACAACATCATCTGACAAGACAGACACCCAATAAATTAAGCAAACCTTTTTTTTTCTTTCCATTCAGAACTTCGTCCAGCATTGTCCAAACTCTTCAGCTGTCTTAAGAAGGAAGGGAAGTGGCACTAGGTACACAGTGAGGTCATTTCCTGTGGGCTTTTGTGTTTTCAACCACATCCTCCATGCCATCTTCTCTGTTTGATTGGCGATCTTAGGCTGTTCGTTTATCTTGGTGGGACAGAATGATTATACCAAGAGTACAAAACGGTACCAGCTGAGAACATCATGGCACATATAACTATACAGCACCAACACTGCCGAGAAGTAAATATCGAATTAGAGACATACAGAAATTCAACATATACACTCAATACATAATACTTAAAACACTTTCCTACTTCTGTATATACTTGGCTTGTGCACAATTACTAATGGCAGAGAGGTCCGCCCCTAATTTTGACACTTATTTTTTAAAATATATTAACAGTGAACTCTCAACTTCTGTTTACATACCCCTTTTAAACGATGTTGGATAGTGTGAAATTATTGTACATTTTGAAACCAGATAAATGATCACTTGTTTGTAAATTGGTTCTCAGGTAAGTGGTCAAGAGTCGGTGTCCCATTTTGCTGCTTGTGTGTGTGTGTGTCCAGGTGGTGGTGATAGAGAAATAAAAACAGGCTGGAAATGTCTCTGCGGTGCAGCTCTGTGCTGTTGTGTACATCCCAGAATTCAAGCCTGTAAATATTTCCTTCTGTGTTTTGCAGCAATTCATCCCAAAATATTAACATTTTTATAATGCAGGCTTTTAAAAGAGGACACATGTAAAATAACGTTTTTATTATTATTATTATCATTAATCCAAGTCATAGTTACTTCTAAATGGTGCATTAGCTGCCCTATCATGTTAGTAGCCACAGAAAACGGTAAATCAAACTAGGATAGGGATTTGTTGAGAAGCAATTCCAGGGAGTGAAGTGCAAAGAAGGGATATGGACAGAAAAGCAGTGAGTTCCCAACTCCATTCACCCCGTTTGCATCCTTAGCTTTAAAGTTTTTTCAAACTGCTGCAGTCAGGCTTCCTGCCCTCAGGATGATGGGTAAAGCTGGATTGTGATTTCACATAATGATTTTCCTTGAACGAGACAGAAACACCTGAAAACAGATTAAAGCTATGTTTTATTATAAATTCGCAGCATAACGCTTGAGGAATTTACATATATGGAAGATAAACATAAAAGGCCCCCATTGTGGATTTTTGTATTTGACCTTTTATGCCGTTTGTAACAACTCTAAGTTAATGAAAATACCATGCAATGTTTTAAATCTAAAAGTGCACCTTGTATAAAGTTATCATCTCTTAAAAGAAAGACGACTATGAATCGTTCAAACGAGTCATTTTAAAAACGAATCCCAAGCCGGTGGTGTCCAAATGAAATATTACCATATTTCCCGCTCTTTTGTTCCTTTGGCGTTGATCTGAATAAAAAATTTAATTCATTCGTTTCCACTAGGTGCCGCTTTTAGAGCGTTAAAAGGCTCACAAACACTGAGGGGTTTGCAAAAATGAATCGTTTGGAGTCGTTGGAGGGGAAAGAAAGGTAAAAATAAGTAAGAAAATGTGTTCTTTGACTTTGCATATCAACCTGTTGTTGGGGACTAACCAAAACCAAAATATGAACCTTTCATAATCCACGTGCACTTTTGAGAGTCAGCCTCATGTCATTCCTAATATTACTTTACACAAAATAAGGCTTTTTTTGAAGAATTTTGTCAGCAAGGCCTAAGAAAGTTTAGATACTGACGACTTCAGAAGAAGAAAAGCCAATTAACAAGAAAAAAAAATAAAAAATAGAAAATTTACATTTGCTGTCCAGCTGTGTAATTTCTAATAAATAAGGTTTTCTAGATTAAAAACATTTGAAATGATCATATAAACCCTAATCTATATTAAATGTTGAGTATGTGTGAACCTAACTGAAACAACAAAAATATTGTATCAAGCTACTTGGTGTTATTTTTTTTTAAGTAAAGACTCACCTGAGTGTATCTGACGTCTATGCATTTCCACTCTCTGATGAGGAAAAAAAAAGGAGAAAACATTGTAAAAAAAAAACTCGCATCTTAAATGTATACAGCAGTTTTCAAATGCAGCACGCCAAGCTGGGATAAACCTAACCAATAATTTCCACTAGATGGCACTAACGCCATCTTTTACTGTCGAAATTTCTGCAGGTGTAGGTAAATTGCTCATTCGTCCTTATACAAACACCTTGAATCACCATTTGAATTGTGCAGCTCATCACTTTCATATAAAACCTTAACACACCTATAAATGACCCTTCATTAACATTATATAAAATAATAGCCTACTAGTCTTACGGTCCAGGACTTCCTGGAAGTGTAGTTCTTTCATTTAACTTCATTACATCAAGCATTTTATAGTCCATATCCATAAAGAGCGCTTTGCTCCAGGTGTGCTGTTCAGCGTAGCATGGGTTCCAGCTGATGCTGTGCCTGTGATTAATATGGACAGGCTGACAGCAAGCTGTGTAAACAGTCATTAGTAATTCATGGCTGGGTCCAGAACCCCAGGCTTCAATTAACCCCAGTCCATGGTAAATTCTGCCTTTCTATCTTTCTTCACTTGATCTTTTCCTCTTCTCATATGCCATTTCTTTTCACAGCCCTATCATCTGATTCTTTCCTTAATGACCACTGCTCTGCCTTATTTTCTCAAGCTGGTGTGTCCTCGCTCGCCTCTGGCTGGCTGGCTGGCTCTGTCTAGTAATGAATGAATTGGACCGAATGGCACAACAGCTGCGCATTGAAAACTGACGCGTTAGAACATTTATGGAGAATCCAGTTCTTCATTTTCATTTATGTAAATTATGCATTTTGTGATTATAATTAAACCATATAACGTGCATCAGAAATGCACACAATTAGCCAAGCCATTTCTTCATTCATTCACAGTTTGATTACACACTCCTTGTTCATTTTACCTCTTAATTTTTTTGTAATATTAACGTAATGGAAATCCATCTCAGGTTACCTTAAAGGGATAGTTTCACCCTCATGTTGTTCCAAACCTGACCTACGCTCTTCTTTAGAACACAAATTAAGATATTTCTGATGAAAGCTTTCTGACCCTGCATAGACAGCAATGCAACTGACACGTTCAAGGCCCAAAAAGGTAGTAAAGGCATTGTTAAAATAGTCCATGTGACATCAATGCTTCAGCCTTAATTTTATAAAGCTGTGAGAAAGAAAACACAAATAATGACTTGATTACTACCTTCTTGAACCTTGATGTGTCAGTTGCATTACTGTCTCTTTGGCTACAGGCTCTTTGATTTCATCAAAAATATCTTAATTTGTTTTCCAAAGAAGAATGAAAGTCTTATTAGGTTAGTAG
Organism: Enteromius afrohamiltoni; assembly: GCA_034779775.1. NCBI lineage: Eukaryota > Metazoa > Chordata > Actinopteri > Cypriniformes > Cyprinidae > Enteromius > Enteromius afrohamiltoni. Next base: position 11,956,682 of record JAUYWG010000034.1, on the reverse strand, counting down.
AGTGATCAGTCAATGACAGAATATTGAACAATATATGAAGTGTGTGTATAAACCTCTTTTTGTCCAACACTCTTGCATAAATAAAGACTCAAGTTGACAGAGGTACATCTGCATTCTCCCATGGTAAGACGTGACATTTAAACACGGAGCAACAGACAAAATACTATTCTTACTGTCTCCCAGCAGCTCCTCGGACATGAGTCCATCCTGCCTGTTGCCCAGCACAAAAGCCAGGAAAGAGAGAATAAGGGCGTCCAAGATGCCCATAATGGCCAGGATGTACGCCCAGCGCACTGAGCATGCTCCGATGGTGTATTTGTCCGTCCCTTCTCCGCACATCCTCTTCACCTCATCAGCATCCCAGCCATCAGGATATATCATACAGCCCAACACCAGACACGTACCTATGAGAGAAGGCAGGTATTGTGAGTCGTCCAGGTAATAGAAGGTCTACGGATTTAATCAACAGCAGAATGCATTTCTGTTCTCAAGCGATATGATGGATGGCAGTTGTAAAGCGTAAGCTGGGGAACAAAATCAGCTCCAATGAAAGAAGTCATGGCAGTTTCTTTTGTTCGCTTATAAGACGTCTGACAGCTGAGATGAATTTGGAGAGAGGTACCAGCAATACCGAACGAGCCCCCAATTTATATTCACATGCATACCAACAATACACCACTGAAAGCTGAGGAAAATGTGAGGGATGCTTGCCAGAGTAAAACGCGCAACCACAATGGATTTGCAGTTGCTTGCTTAGATGCTCTACGCAACGAGCAATAGATCTGATCTCAGATCAGTAGCGCCGACATCATCCCTGATGAATTGAGACCATGGACATTGTAAATCCTGGAAGACTTTGTGCTGAGAACGGTGAATGCTGCATGTGCCAGTTTTGATTCATTCATAGTGTTCTGCAGATGCAATCAATTACACAAGTGGAAATAATTTACAATCTAACCAGGACTTCGTTATTTGGAAAATTACCTTGATGCTGCCTTCAGGTCATGTAGGGTTGATCATACAAGACATGAAGGCACCACAATGCTGTAGTTAACAATAGAAGGAAAATTGGGATTTTCTTTGAGACCAGACCTGCTTTTCTCCCATGCATCCAATCTCAAATACGTTGGAATAGGCTTCAGCGTTTCCACAACCCTATATAGGACAATCATTATGAAAAAAACGAATGAATGGAATTTATACGCTTATAAAGTTGATGAAAAGCAGCAAAAAAAACTTTCCATTAAGTTTGATTTATTTAGTCGGTTAATGATGAAGAAGACTTCCTGGGCTATATTACTATTCCCATTTTCTGTGGTAGTGAGCAAATTATACACAAAGCATCAATTACGCATCTAATTTACATATTTTGTTCTTCATTTTCTTTTTGCTTCAGTGACAAAGCATCAAGGTAAAAAAAAAAAAGAAGAAATAACTATGAAATCGCCCAACTGTTTATTCTGACCTAAATCACTTAAATGCATATCATGTAGTAATTACAACTCCCGAACCCATACGTATGAACTTCCCACCAGGACTTGAAAGCAGCATAACTGGTTGAATGAACCAAGGAGGACAGATTTAGCACAGTCAGAAAGAAAAAGTGTTAGAACAAGAAAAAAGCAACTTAAACGATTGCGAGTAGGAAGAAAACTGTATCATAAGAGATAAAATAGCCCACATATGGATAGTGCCAAACGAATCAGGCATGATTAGCACATCTCCTACTCGTCTTTGTCACACGGTTTGCTGTGTCATAAAAAAAGCTATAGAGACAGTCACTAAAAGCCTTTTCCTGTGTCCTATATCTCTGTCCTTCTATCTCTCGCTTCAATCTTTTGGTTAGTGCGTCTAATAAGCGAAACTTCAAAAGGCATTCATCATCATTATACTAATAGCCATCAGCGGTCTAATAGTAATCACATTAAAGCTGAGAGCCAATCACCCTCATCTCTGCGTTCACAGCTTATTTGCACTGCAGCCACTCTATAGAGTTCATAGGTATCCTCTTGGGGCTGTTTATGACAGTGCTACTGAGTCTATCACTTGTGTAACCAGCCTTCCTGCAGTTGCCAAAGTTGCATGTGTCATCTAAGTTCTTATGGTGGTACACCATGTCCTATCCAGGCACTACATGACAAATTTTCAGTGACAAGTAATTTGTCTGTCCATGCTGAAAGTGAAAATGCTGCATGATGCAACACTATCGCAACCAATCATAACTTACTAGATGTTTAAAATACATTTGGGAGCTGGATTTTGGACCAATGAGACACAAGTGCGGAACACGTTGGCGGTACTACGAGAATTAAAAGCCAAATGACCAAGAAACTGTTCATTTCCACGCCTTTCGACATGTCAACTTTTGGCTTAAAGGGATAGTTCACCCAAGTTCTCTCATTGGCATCACCTTCATGTCGTTCTCTGAACCTCCCATAAACATAGCAAGGACATCAGTGGTTCAACTGCAAGTTTACAAAGTTGCGAGAATAATGCAAAAATAATGAGTTTAATCAACAATTTGTCTCTGCGTCACAATATAGAGCCAGTTTGGAGAGTATCACAAACGTATGCAACAGATGCACGTGGAATGGAAATGCTGTTTACAATCAGATCAAAGCATAAACAACGTAAACGATGGTACATATACAGCACAAGTTGTTTATGCTAAAGGGTAATGCGCAGGGGACTAATTGCTGAACAAAGTCGTTATTTTGTTTTCTTCGCACACAAAAAAAATTCTCGTAGCTATGTAAAATTATGGTTGGACCACTGATGTCACAAGGGCTATTTTACTGATCTCCTTGCTAGGTTTCAGAGCCTTGACCGTGTAAGGATTCTTTGTTGTATAAGAAGGCTCTCAGAATGCATCAACAATATGTGTTCTGAAGACGAATGAAGGTCTCATGGGTTTGGAAGGACATGAGAGTGAGTAATTACTGACAGAGTTTTCATTTTTGTGTGAACTATCCCTCTAATTGGCGATGTGAGTTTTGGGCGGGGCCCCAGCTTTTGACCAATAACTGATGGAGGAAGAGTTTGGAAAAACTATTTAGAAATTTGATCAAAACAATTTGGTGGTAGTGCAGAAATTGCGTATACCTGTCATGTCACTGAGACTTATTGGAGGGAAGGTTGCTGAGTGCGTTGCATTAAAACTGAGCAAATTCATTGACACACACGCACATTATGTGGGAAATGCTAAGCATTTTCTCTGGTTTCACGTCCTCTCCAGAGCCTGCACCACTGCACCACACACATATACTAACGAAGAGGAGCTCTTCAGCTAAACCTTTCAATGTTATCGAAGAGACACACACAGCGGAGCTCTGATAATGAGCTGTCCTTATCTCAACCATCTTGCAAAAGACATTTTGTCTTATTTTTATGTAATAGATGCCGCAGATTAGATTATGGAAAGGCAACCGTGTGGTTCTGTAGTATTGCTAGCTCTTTTCTAATAGATTAGACTGCGGTTGCATTGTGCGGGCTCTGATTTTGCTGGCAGCGAGCACTCATGCTGCATCTGGGTCAGTGAGATTGCTCTGAATGCAGATGCTGTGAGTGTCACATCCGAGATGTGTTTGTAGATAGGGGCTATAAATAAACACGGTTAAAGAGGAGAATTCTGCATGTAAGGAAAGATGCATGTGCGATACCCTTCTCCTTCCCCCCAGTCTTTCCTCTTCTCTGCATATCTATTTTTCATGCTGTCCTGTAATCTCAGCCAACGATTTATTGATGAACCCCCTTGCAGGGGGATAAGGAGCTGTCCGGAACACAGGGAGCTAAAATATACAGGCTGCTACCTGATTAATGGAGCAGTCCCTTTCAGAAGTTGTTCCGAACTTGTGTTTGTCATCATTTACCATCAAAGTAGTATGACTCATGTGGTTTATTCCAGCCATCTATCTAATATTTTGATATTTAATTTCCAAGATCTAAACATTTTTAAAGAATTAAATGTTTGTTGCCTTCTTGCAATATTATGCATTTTATACATTCAGTGGCATGAAATGGTCTTAAAATTACAACAGTATCACTTATCGCAACTATTTATGGGCCAATACATCCCACAACATTTCTTTGCTTTTGTGCGCAAAGAAATCAAAAACTTCATGGAATTTAGATTTTTATGATAATCATCTTAATTCCAGTGATGAACAAAGGTATTGCAGTAATTGACAGAATTTCCTTTAAGTTGTTATTTGCTCATTTTTTTGAGCCTTGAAATTTGTCTTGTTGATTATGAGACCCATTAATAGTAATGCCATTTGGTGTCATTAATGTCAAACCGTTTCTGGCAAAATATCTTGGTGCAATATATTTGAAAATACGCAAAGGCAAATAAAAGCTATATATCTGATCAGTGAACAAAGGCATACATTTCAGTCTAGTCATGAATCAAATTACAATGCTCTATGAGAGTTGGAATATAGTTCAACGTCTACTTTTGTATTACCTTATTGCTTTTTGGAAATCGATAGCCTCAGTCTCTATACACTTTTAATATAGGGATATGTATATGATGACAAAACTGTAATTTTGGGGAAAACTATGCCTTTAAGTACTTTTGCCTTTCACATTTGTATGCAGGTTAGCAGTGAAGGATGAAAAAAGGTGCTTCCTTGCGCTCATCTTCCCTTGACACCGCTTGACTTGGCATTTGTTTGAAATGTCTTTTACATCCCAGCCAATGAAAGGAGAAGAAAGAAGCACCAAGGACGATAAGGGAAGGAGACAAGATGGATGGAGAGAGGAGAAGATAATGCAAGTTTAAAAGACTTCCTGTCTCTCCTTGCCTCTTTCTCGCTAAGCTGCAGTTGTTTGCTGCTTAATGTATTGTCAAGGCAGGAATAGAGTAACGCCTCAGGGTTTGTGTTTCATCCTGAGAATGGCAGCTTGTTGTTTTTCCTTCCATAGAGGGAGGAACGGTGGGAAAGAATAGAAGAAAAGAGACTAAGAGAGAGAGAGAATATCACCTCACTGGATTCACGGTAGTATGAAATTCCTACAAAATGAGCTCTTTTCCCAAACCTAGTGAGCTGCCTACTTAGACAACATCTTAAGTCACCAAAGCAGCGCTCCTGACTCAAAGGCTATTCCAAAAACTAGACAGAAACATAATAACGAGGCAAAATCTAATTCTTAAGAACACTGTTAGCTTAACAGCGTGTTAGCATCCAACTCTTAATTTACTGTGAGTTCCTGCGAATGTTTTCATTTAGTCAATTACAAGGTTACATTCTGACCTCTGATGTAGGCTGATTAGTAGGTAGTAGATAACAAGGTAGCTCACTAGCTTTTTGAACAGAGCTAAACGCATGATTAGGGTGCTTTCACACTAGCTGTTTCTAAACTTGGCTGCACATTGCTATCTTGGCATACTACGTTGCTTTTAATATGTTGCTTGTATCAATTAGAGCCAGTCAAATGCTTTATAATGTCCATAAGGTTTCTTTAAAGTTATAAAAATGTATGTACGTTTATAACACTATACTTTGTATTATATCACCATTGCAAACAATCGTTAACGCTAATTTGAAGTTGTTTCTGTAAGGGATAATGTAGAGGCAGCCGGTAGTTATCGCAGAAATAAGCCCCGGAGGTTATTTCGCGATAACTACCGGCTGCCTCTGCATTATCCCGCTGCTTATACGGCTACTTGCCACATAAGGAAAATAAATGGACATGAATATGAAACATTTTATTGGCATATTTGTATTAAATTAACATTTTCATCCTTCCGCGAAACGATATAGTACCACGTGACTAACATTTAACCGTTAGTAAGACAATTTATAACATCTACATATGAATATATAATAACGGGTGTATTTTAGTTATTTACAAGTATTAAAGCACCTTATGTTGTCCAGTGTTTGTCACAAGATGGTGCCAAATGGTAATCTTTGTTGGCGCGGAGGGATTTGAAACATACAAGTAGTACCGGCTATGCGTTATTACTTTGGAACGGTTATTATTTGAAAAGAACGAACCTGCAAATGTCTCAACTGACCAATCAGAATCAAGCATTCCAGAGAGACAAATAAAATAAAATGCGGTAAATTTGACATTATTCTCCCTTCTGACAGCAGTGAAGTCATGAAAATGCATTCATGGAGTTTTTTTCTTTTGCTATTTAGGCAAATGGGAATGCAAAAAATATATCTGTGGTATTGTCCCATTCACTGGCCTTCCAGTGAACCCAACTATGGTGACTTCAGCTGCTAAAGAACCTGCTAATATGAAAAATGTCCTTCAAGTCAAATGTCACTGGATTCTTTTGGTAATTGGCACGTACCTAAAACTAACAGACTTTGATGGAATATATACATATACATTTACAGCTTGTCTATTTGCACGGGACACAATTACCTGAGGTCATTTTTATAGAAGGTAAAAGTTGGCATAATCTTTACAGACACTAGCTATGCCGCAATTAATAATTTGAATATACACTAGAATAAAAATATCTTAATATAGCATGTGTTTTTATATATGATCAATTTCTTGCACCTCAGAGTGAGCAGACGAAACACAATAAATGCAGTTATTGCTTTCAGAGGTGGATGTCTGCTGTTTGAGATCGCAGTCATGTAAGACCTTTCATTACGCTTCTTGTCAACTTAAACCGTCTTATAGCGCAAAGTCACATGGCTTTTTGGATGTGCATGAAGGAATTTATTTGGTAAATGTGTTTCCTTTGGTTTATGCACATTTTTTTCTTATCAGATAAAAAGATTATCCAACTCAAATGTGTGCATAGGTTTTTTATTTATTTATTTATTTTTTATTATTATTATCATGTTTGTTATTTTTTTTTAGGTTGTTGTTTTTGAAATATTCCAAAATGTGCAGATGGAAACCTAGCTACCAGCAAATGTTTTATGCGATATTTAAAACACAGCTATTGTCTGTAATAATGAATGGGATGGCACATTCGGACGGGTCTAAAATCACTAGTTCCATTTATATAGAAGCGCAGTTATGTGATCACACTTTGGAAACAAAACCAAATCATAAAAGTGAGGTGAGTACCGCTATACATTTTGCCGCCTTGTCCTGCATCGTCAGTCACAAGGGTAAACAGCTGGCATAATGAAGAATGAATAAATAATCATACTGCTGTTTGGAATCCAAACAATACAGTGTTAGCATTTATGGGCAATTGAAGTTTGCTACAGTATAAGCAATTGCGAAAGCACCCTTAAATGAACACAGACACTGTATAGGGTAGTATAAGAACTTTAAAATAAATGTATAGATTAATTTCAATCCATTTTTACAGCTTGACTGTGAAGGTATCTCGTCATAGCTGATGCAAATGCATCAGTGGGAGTGCTGCAGAATTAATGCCTCTGTTACGGAAACTGTAAGAGATTCGTAGACGCTCCCACGGGCGACAAGGTAAGTAGTAAAAATGATTGAAGATTAAATTTACAGGCCCGTGCCTCCCTAGCATGGCTGGCTTTAAGCAGCGGGAGGCTGTTTCAAAGCTAAATACAATCTTTCTATCTGTCTGTCTGTCTATTTATCTAGTTTTGTCTGTCATAATGTCCCATGCCACTCTTTTTACGTCTGTCACCCTCTTTATTCACCTCATCGTGTATGCATCTGTGTAGACACAAGCTGTGCTTTCACGCATAACCGACGCAAGACAAATTTGGGTTCAGCCTGTTTCTGACGAACATCTGTCTGTGACTGTGTGAATTAAAGCCTGGGTGGGCCTCTCTGCTCTGACAGTGGCATATGTTACATATCACAGGCTCGCGTGTTCGACCTCAAACAGCGGCTCTCTCTCTGGATTAGTTGATTGAGGCAAAAGTTGTACTTAATGGTTTGTTATTAACAAGAATTGGACCTAAAAACACATCCAAAGTCACATAAAGCAGGTGGCTTTTTGAAATGTTCGCTTCGTATTAATGCTACAAAAAAAAAGATAATGGTTAAATAAATCGCTTCAAAAGATAAAAAGAGGCAATGTTACAACGCAGCCTCTGAATTAAGGCTGCATAAAATAAAAGGGCTCTAAGGAAAGTCTAAGAGATGCCGCGGAGTTATAATTCACGCCGCAGCTGAGAGACGGCTCTGAACGTGTGCCAGGTCTGTGGAGCGAGTTGTGTTGTCATGGAGACGCACTCTGGATTGTCAGTCTTGTGAGGTGTTTGATAAGTGATGGGTGTGTTATTGACTGCAGCGCTCCTGAACTCCTCCCTCCTGGGCGAACCAGGCCAGCACAACTGACACTGAATGCTCTTTTATCCTACCTGCTGTCTGTCTGGCTATTTTTGGAAAGCAACTGCTACACTACCCTTACTTTTTCTGCATTATAAACTATGTATACTGTACATACTTGGGTAGACAGGTAGACAATAATATTATTCTACCCAAGACACTTAGTTCGGGAGAAATGTTATAACAGCACTCGTGTATCATTTGCAGATTCAAAATGCGTTAAATAAATGCTGGTTATAAGTATATTTCTCTATATTTCAATTAATGCAAATATAAATAGATTTAAATAACAGTTATTGTAATAAAAGTGATAATTTAACCAATATTTTAGCTTGATTTTGTATATTTTTTTAGAATCAAATCAAATCAGTGGCATATTAGCATGCTTCTTACATCATACTGCAATGAATATACTGCCATTTAAATTTTTGATGAATTATAAGTTTTTTTATATCTATTTATATATTTATATTTTTATATAAATATATTTATTATGTTAACATAACTTATTTTTCTTAAATATACACATGTATACACACAGATTATGTAAACAAAAATGTTTTGTTTTGGATCCAATTAATTATAATTAATAATTTGACAGCACTAGTTTATTTAATTTTAATTTAATATTATTTATTTATTATTGCATTTTTAATGCAATTTCGGGTGGATATCTTAACATTTTAACATCTTAACATCAAACAATTTGGAAGGCCAATTAAAAAACATAACAAATAAATAAAATAAAATTATTCTACATTCTAAATGTATATTATGCCTTTTACTCATTTTTTTATTTTTATTGAATTCCTAAAACAGATTATGTTTTAGCAAAATTAATGAATAAATTATTATTTTTATTACTTTTTCCAAGCTGAACTGCACTGCAGAGGAAATTAAACATAGCCTATTATGGTTTAAAACATATTACATTTTTGTATAATGTTTACTTGTTTCACATGCTATTTCTAAAACTAAAACTACACTAATGTTTAATGTCATTTAAAAAAAAAAAAAAATCTCCTTCCTTTTTTTCTTCTTCCACTGCAGTTTATATATTTATTAAGGCAAATTTACCCATACATCCAAAAATACATTTCATTTAACATCTTGAAAATATGGCGTATAAACCTTTTTTATATGTGCACATGTAACCTCATTAACCTAGTGCAAAAGACTACATATCCCATAATTCCTTGGGGGCGGTGGAACAGTAAAGGTGATTGCAAACAGGTGGTCCAATTAATTACTGGCGGGCACGAGCACACCCGCCAAGTGTGGGAGGAAACTAAATGAGCATGCCAGAATCCAGATTTAAAGAGAGGAGAGAGAGACACAAACATTGAGCTCTACAGGACACGCATCAAGCCCTTAATAGACAGTAAGAAAAAGCAAACAGATTAAGAGAAAAATCCTCTTTTATCGTTCTGATGCATTTATTTCAACCACACAAGCTGGATTGGCATTGCAAGCCTATTTGGATAGCCACCAGCGTGCTACGTGTGTATTTGGCAGAACGCAATACTATGTGTGAGCTGTTTCCTTTTCCCAGTTGGAAACCAATAAGTTTTAAACCAGGGGGTTATCCCTCATTGAAGTGTCCGTGTGTTGCTTGGTGTGTCCTGCCAAACGCACTCCTCATCTTCACTGCTTGACAGACACTAGAGCTTTTGCGTTCTGTTGTATTAGCACAGCTCATCTAAATTCAGAGATAATCTCTTTCTCTCAGGTTTCCCAGACTGTGTGACAGCACTCAGAGGAAGGAGCATTTCTTTGAATATTCTACAGATGTCCTCTTTTCTTTCTCCGCGTGAGCCGAGCGTTTGAAGTTGGCTGATGGGATTGTTTTAATATTCCTCAGATGTGGCGCAGAGCCTAAGAACGCTTTATCCTCGGTGCACTGTGCCTGGATCGGTGTGCACTGGTTCTTGTCTTAGATTAGATCCTCACCCCATTTATGTGTGTGTCTTTGTTATAATCAGCGTTGGGAGTTATGCATTACAACTAACGCAAGTTATGTAATCGGAATACTTTTTCAAGTAACTAGTAACGCATTAATTTACAAGAAAATATATTTTTAATTAACGCATTTTCCAATTGACTGATTTGACAACTCCTCCTGTCCAGAGAGAAATCAGGAGTAAGATGTTGATGAATGAAGATGTATTAATTTATCTTACTTACGAAAAACAAACCGTATTCCTCAAAATGAATAAAAACTATAAAATGCAGCTCGGAATATGATGTAAACCTGCAATAATGCATGTATTTATGTATTTAATCCCATTTTATTAACCAATGTCTTTTTTGCTGACCTTTGCAATGCAATTAGTTACTTTTTTAGGAAGTAACGCAATACAGTAATGAACTCTGTAAAAGTTGCTTTCCCCAACACTGATTATAATGACTGATCACAATGACACAAAATAGCTGAAAATTTCGTAAATGTTGTTTTGACAGCCCAAATCTTTTGTTTTATGGTTGCTAAGGTGTTTAAAATGGTTTTAGAGTATTGCTATTTAGTTGTGGGTGGTAAGGCATTACTATGCACCAGCTAAGGTGTTATTGATGATTGCTAGGGTGTTGTGTATGGATTATAGACAAAATCAATTTCTTCGGAATGCATGTAAAGACTATTACACAGAATTGAAGTTATTTTTGTAGCTTAAAAGGCTTTGAATGGTTAAATAAACATACTTGTGTATTTTACAAAATGCACGTCTTTCCTTGTAAATGCAGTAATTTAGGCCTTAAGTAAAAGCAAACAGCTGAGAAAGAAAACACACATGTAACAATATATTGGATTCAGGCAGCTCTTAAAGTGGCAGCAGTCTAAAATTCCTGTTTTCTTTGTTATTCATGTATATTATGAAAATGCTAATCTTTTGTCTTTCGAGTCTTTCATATTTTTAGTCGATGAAAGGTCATTGCATGTGTGTTACCTTTTAGTCAATACTTGTAGTTAAACTGCAGTTACCAATATTTATATTGGTAGCTATTTTATGTGTAGTCTTCAAACAAAAATGGCCCCTAATTCTTTTCTCTTTAAACAAACCAATAACTGGACTAAATGTTAATTTTTGTGTCTTATCTGGCACACTCAATTCAGTCTGTGGATCATGGATGATCTGAATCAGCTGTGTTAAATAAGGGAGATATCTAATATGTGCAGAGCGCTGGGTCTTGAGGACTGGAGTTGGGGACCACTGCTCTACACCATATTTGGACTACTATGTGTGTGTATGAGCACTGAAGTGAGTGCAGCCCGTATGTGAACTGAAGAATTAGTGCATGCATGAGAGTTAAAACTTAATAAACAAACAAATTGACACCCAGGAAAAACAGGTTACCCTATCCCTAACCCTTCAGATACTGAGGCCATTGTTTCAGATTGCTAGTTTGCAATTTGGTAGCCTATCCGTCCACTGCAGCTGCCATACTGAGTCTAGACATGCAAACGCCCCAATGAATGTATCTTTTGGAAAGACATGACAGGTCATGTACATCTATAGGATGTCTGGTTGTCCTCAAATAATTTCTCGTCTTGTCTCGTTAACGAAGATGCAGAATCAATTTTGTCATTGTTTTTAATCATCAGATATTAGTTGACACTAGCATGTCAACATCTCGTCTTAGACGAAAAATGTTCGCTAGAAAATATTTTGCATCTTTGTTGACAAAACTAACACTGATGTGTTGAGACATGACTTTAAGGAGCACCCACATGAAAATGGATGGACGATTCAGCTGCACATGCCATTACGGGAATGAACAATACATTATTTGTGTTCGCTAGCCGCTGAGTGTACATTGGTGGTCTACTTATTATCGCTGTGCATTTTGGGATTCAATAAGTGCACTCGATACATCCACTATTTGACACCACTAAGTGGTTTTCCTCTCAGAATAGTAGTGCTGTATTTAAGCGTAAAGGGGGTGATTTAGTACACAGCCTCGTAAGTCATTGTAAGTACGATCTCTGATAACAGTGACATCACATAGTTCTCTTAAACCATATGTTTTCTTAAAATTTCACTAATTCAAAGTATAAGCACGGGTAACATATAAATATTAATAGCCACAACCAGGGCCAATGAAAGCAGTTTCTGTGTCTTTCACACAGTGTTTCCACAGAGTTCTGTCATGAACTTAATACAGGGATAATTTCCTGGGGCTAGGTGCACTGCTTAAGGGCACAATGGTTATGTTTCATGGTTTGCTTCTTGCGGGAATCAAACCAGCCCTGTGGCTTAATCATTACATCACACCACCTCCAGATGTTTGGGGGTTTAATAACTATAATATGCACTTCCTCTAATGTTTTCTAAATTATAAGTGCAAAAAGATAAATGGAATGGCACCACAGCTCCTGTTAGTCTTGCAACACTCTGTTATTCTTGGTCTAATTGGTGTTACAGCACCAGGAAACCTGATTAGTATCAGAGACCACCTGCTGAGTGGTCTACTGAAGTAATTCCAGAAGGGCCGACTCTGCCATGCCCCTTGGAGTGTGTGTGTGCATTCCCCCCATCCACTCCACCCCCACCGCTCTGCACGTGTATGAACCCGACTGAGACTAATTGTGCAACACTGCATCTGCACATAGCCGCTTCACAGAAAAGGGGAGGGCAGAGAAGTGTGCGGTTTCCATGACAACTACCGAAGAGGTGGTTTTCAAATATCAGCCTGCATGCAAACTAAGCTTTGCACATCTGAGGAGGTCAACTGTCAACATGTACGTCTGCGATAGCGTGTTCCTTCTGTACCGAAACCCACTTTTTGAATGACCTTTAAAACGAATGATGTAAGAGCGTGTTTCCTTTGACAGCAAAAGCAAGAATTTTATTCATAATGCGGTGGCCTATTTCGTACTTACATCAAAAAATAAGTGCAATGTACTTATTGTGTTCATATTGTGTTGCAAAACTCTTTTACTGCTATTGAAGTGGGATACGGGTAAGGTTAGGGACAGGTTTGGTGGTCTGGGTAGGTTTAAGAGTGGGTTTAGGTGTAAGGGATGGGTCAGCACAATGTAATTCTAAATGTAATTACAGAAATTAATTCCAGATGCAATTACATTTTTGTTTTATATAAGTACAATGTATGTACATGATAACCAAAGGACAAATTTAAAGGTAAGTAGTTAATGTAAAGTCGGACCCATACTGCACCTTCAGTCATATTAGTTAAAGCGATAGTTAACCCAAAAATGAAATTTCTGTCATCATTTACTCACCCTGTTTGAGTTTCCTTGTTCTACTGAACACAAAAGAGAATATTTTAAAGAATATTGGTAACAAAACTGTTTGATTTCTATAGTATGGCACAACATTTTGATATTGTGTTTGCAACTTCATGCTCTCTTAGGATCAGGCAGTCTGTGACTTCCTATCACTTCCCTGGTATTCATGAGCTCAATCTAATAGTTCATTCTCGAGGCAATGTGGTCAATTTTCATCTTTTCTATGCTCCTTTGACCACCTTTTAACTCCACCACGCTCTATTTCAAATGGTCTATTCTCTCCCTCTTGAACTGTTCTTTTTGCAGTTGTTAGGTTTCTTGGTCTTTGCGTTATCGCCTCTTCTGTTCTCATTACTCTCTCGAAAGGCTTTCCACCCTCCCCCCAATCTGTTCATTTTCTCCTGCAGATGCTCATGGCTGTTCTTGGGCTGAGAACTCACTAAAGCTCTCTTGAGCACTATCTCTGCCTCTCTGGCGTCCTGACACGCTGGACTGAGAGATAACCGAGGGGGGAATACACTAAGAATGAATTGCGCCACTGGTAGCACTGTATATTTGCATGTACTGTCTGCATTGTTTTAGCATTCGATTCATGCAAATTGGCGAACGGATAAATGCACCCACAACATCTGTGTTGAGCGTAATCCACGCCCCATAGTTCATTACTGCAGGTTGGTTCAGAGAGCTAGATTGTGGAGGATGGAGCAGTTCTGGCACACTTTACAGCATCACCCCACCACTGCAATACAGCCAACCACATACGTATCAGTGATCACATCTCTGTGATAACTCCTTTCTACAACATCTGATCTATTACTGCCACCATGATCACTAGAAAATGTACACAAATATCTATTTTTAAAGGTTTCCCTTCATGTGGACTGATTTAGTAATACATGTTCTATAACATTTGACTTTACTTTGTGGATCAATACAGTGGCGCAATGAATTGGCAATAGATGTAAATGTAGTTTAGGGAAAAACCAGCTCCTCATTGCCGATTTGGAATGGAAGTAGACTGCTCTTATGTAATAGCGGAATTGAGTTCATCTCCAACAAATCTCTCTTTGCTCTGGCAGGCGTAATTGTTGTAAGTTATTACTGATATTAACTGGAGCCTTCTAATGTGTCCCTCTACATTTGCCAAGTCACAAACCTGTGGTTAATGTGGGAAGTAATAACAACAGGCCATTTTGTATTATTAGAGCTCATCTGCTACATTTCATAACTAAATTTGTAGCAGTTATTGTAATTGTAATATACACACAAATATGTATTAGTGCTGTATAATAATAATAATGACATTATCACGGTTAATCACATCCAAAATAATAGTTTCTGTTTACATATGTGTGTGTACTATATATATATATATATATATATATATATACTTTGAAAATACTTGTTACATAATATTACATGTATTTATGCGTATATATTTATATTGATATAAATTATATGGTATACAGTATAAATATATAGACATAACACATTTTTCTTAAATATATACATGCATGTGTGTTTATTTATATATAAACAATAAATATACACAGTAAACACATTATGCAAATCAAAACTTATTTTGGATGGATATAGCAGTAAGCAGTGCTTCTTCAATTTTAAATATGAACTGTATTTAAAATAAATTATTATATTTGTTATTTAAAATCAATCTGCTATGAAAAATATGCATTATTAATTATTATTAATATACAAATTTTATATAAAATTTTATATTTTATATAAAAATGTTCCCCATGCTCCTAAATTAAGCCAACCTCTATAAAACACATTATGCATTGTTTTAATAATATTACTTCAGTTTTTATCTTTGCAGTATGGAAGTTAATGATTTCTGTTCATATTTCCATGACAACTAATTTTTCGAAACCTCCAAAGTAAATCATGAAATATGCAAAATCTCTAGGTTGAAATCCATCACGCACGATTCCAGCATGCACCTAATTATGCATATTATCTTCTATAATCTATGAGGTTTTAAATGATTCATTCCAGACTTCAGTTTTAATTAGGTTAAGCCCGTGAGCGACACAGTCATATATATTTTTGTCAAGGTTTTTACTCCATGAAAATGTAGTCTATTAAAAGACTCCATCAGGTGAGGATAGCAAATAAATGGTGCTAATTAAGTCCACTTAAAAAATAAAATACATAATGGAGTCATTATTTCATAACATTTGAATGTCATTTCATTTTACTGCAACTGAAAACGGATACACAGTATAAAAATATATATGAAGGATGAAAGCTAAAAGTGCTGATAGTGGTGGGCTCAGAACAGAACCCTTATCTCCCCAGACACCTATACACAAGGGAACTTACTTTGCAAAACTGGCCTCACACACACTTTACTTTGCCTTTCCCTGATTGCTGATGCCCATTCCGTTCGGTGTGTTTTCTGTGTTGGCCTTCTAAGCAAAGTTTAGAAGTCATCATCAAAAATTGCTGCACAGAAATTAATGTATTTAAAGCAAAAGCATTAAAGAATCAAGTTAACATCCCACTGATATCTTTGCAACGAGGGAGAGAAATACGGTTCATTCAGTGTGTTCTAACTGGTACACTGAAGGCCCTGATATACTTTAAACAAAGGGTAAAAAGAAGTTATACTATGGTATAATGCTACAGTATAGTGGCAGTAAACTATTTTAGAACATTCTGAAACGCCCGCGCTGCTGGAAGCGGGTGTGGATTAATGTAAACGCCACGTATTGTTTACCAAACTCATTTCAGGAGGAGGGCACGAAGGCAGTCAGTTACGATCTCTGTCTCTCTCTCTCCGTATCTTCCAATTATTCTATCTTCCTATCAGATTCCTTTCCTAGCCCTATAATCTCGATCTCAGTATCTCCCCCCTCCTCCCCTACTTTCCTCCAGGGGGAGCTCTCAGGGGTTCGGCAGCCCTTCTAACCCTGAGTATTCTCCCTGAGTAGCATGCCAAACAAGCTTCGCTTTATCTTAATGCAGAAAACCTTGAACTTGTGAAATATACACTTTATTAAAAACATTGAAATGTTTACCTTTATTAATTCGCTTTAAAAGAAGAACAACAACGACAGCAGCAGTATGGTGTAATATTTATTCGCTTGCTATCTTTCTCAATGTTGTCATGGCTCTGGAAAACTTGCATCTGATGTTTCTCTATGTCGCTTTTAACTCTGGGTCGTTTGTAATTGCTTTCGCTGAACTTTTAAAGTTTCTATGCGAGCGTTACAGGTGTGGATATATATCTGTGGCAGCTCAGCTATAGATATATATATATATAGAGATGTTGCTCCATTGCCTGACCTCGGCTGAATGACAATCGAACAGGGAAAAAAAGAAGGTGGAGTTTCAGAAGACACTCACTGATTGCGTTACCGCCTCGGACCAATGGTAGCTCAAAAGTGTTTAGGAGCCAAAATGAAAACGCCCCAAAAAGTTCCCTTTGGTCAGCTGATTAGAACTGCCAAAGCAAATTCAATACGATCTTCGTTTTGGTCTGATTTTGTTCTAAATTACGTTATTTCAGTTCGTTCTTCGATTTCAATTGAAGTTTCAGGGGCTTTAAGGTTTGTTTTAGTCAACCTGGTCTCATAAAAATATGTACCCCTGGGCACTTTTTGTGCAGCACTGTTTTTTGTGCCTTACTGCATGTTTCAACGCAGTTTCAAAGAGAAATGTCCACTAAGTGGAGCTAAAACACAGTTTACACATTTTTATTACGTTGATATAGGTATGTATTGCGGCGGTTTAGATATTGAAATATCTTTGGACTGTTGCTAAAAGTTAATGCTCTATCATGCACTAAACCTACCCGATAATTTGAACTGTTTTGTCGAACCATAGTTACACAAGATTCGATCCGGAGCTCCTCGCCTCTCAAGTACATCTCTGTACTCCGTGAGCTACCAAACAAGCCTACTGTTTATGAAAACCCATAGACATTAAGCTGGGGTATGTGTGATGCTAACTTTCAAAAGCATCGATTTTCAAATATCCCAGCATATTAATATAGCCGTTAAGTCATAACTATGCATTTGTGCAAAAATGACACTTTATTAATCAAAACTCAATTAAAAGTGTTCATTTCTTTTGGAAACTGCAGTGATGTGTACTTATTGGTGTGTGTTTTGTGTTTCGCTATAAAGTGCACCCAGGTACGTTAACGCCATGAGACCAGGTTTATGTGAAGAGAGAACAATGCTCTCTGTGCTTTTCAAAAATCTTTCTGAAGACATACAGCACCAAAGGCTTTTACACTGTCATTTCTAAAGCTGTCTTTACCATTTTGCCCTGCCTGCATGATTTAATGTGCTAACCGTAGAGGTCAGTTTATCCTTCTCATCTGAGCCATAGCGGCTCTTCGGCCTCCACTAGGTGAGCGATTTCTCTGCTCCACAGAACATCAGCCTTGTAATTTATTCTGACAGCACACTGATACGCTTGCTAATGGCCTGTGGTCTGGCGCAGACAAACTCAATCCATTATTATGTATTGATTGACAAGGACACTGAAAAGAAGGGCGTTGTGTGGGTTTGGAAAGAAGCGGGTTTACAATGTGTGCTGTGAGGCGGTGTTCTGTTGGGCAACATTTACAGTTTTCTAATCTTTTAGGCTCAAATCGTTGCATTCTGCATCGCTGTCACAAGGGTTGCTACTGTATTTTGAGTAATTGTGTGCGTCTTCTATACGTTCAGATTTGCTGGGTGAGATAATTCTAAGTTAGTTAAATGTTCACATATTTATAATTAGCTACCTGAATCTAGCCTAGTCTGTTAATACCTCTGTCTTGGCGTTGTTACCCTTTCGAGTGAGTTTTAGAATTAGTAACACAACAAGTAACACTCATATTTTATTCTATTTACAAGTGTAATCAGAAATCCACTATAAAATGTGGTCCCACTTTATATTAGGTGGCCTTACTGTGTACTTGCATTTAATTTAATAATTTAGTACAGTGCACTTATTGTGTACATACATGTTTTTACATTGTACTTTATATATATATTTTTTTTAAATCCCTATTTATATTTACACTACTGACCCATCCCTTACACCTTAACCCACTCTTAACCTACCCCTTTCACCAAACCTGTCCTTAACCTGTATCCCACATCAATAGCAGTTAAAGTGTTTTGCAATACAATATGAACAAAATAAGTACATTGCACTTATTTTTTGATGCAAGTACATAGTTAAGGCCACCTAATATAAAGTGTGACCAAAATTGTATACAGTAACTTCTTTATGATTATTAACATTTTCTATTTTAATTTCTGTATTAAAAATAATGGTGTCAAATGATTTATCGTGATTAATCACATTCAAAATAAAAAGGTTGTATACATATGTGTACTGTTTATATTTATTATGTATATATAAAAACACACACATGCATGAAAAATATTTACATGTGTTTACATTTATACATATATATATATATATATATATATGCATGTGTTTGTATTGATATATACATCAAAAAAATTACATAGTGTAATATGTAAACAAAAACCTTAATTTTGAATGTGATTAATTGTGATCAATTGTTTGACAACACTAAAAAACAAACAAAAAAAACATCATTTAATAATACGTTTTCACATTCTTAAAGTAAAAATATTAAGTAATTAGTATACAACACTGGTCTGAGATATTACCCCGTGGCTAAAACACTAGATGTACAGTATATCCACACAGAATGTCCTAGAAGTTATGGTTTTGACTGCATCAGTGAGGAGTTTTGAGGAATGAGTCAGGGAGGAGGTGGATAGGACATACAAGGGCAGACAGGACTTTGATCATGGCTGTGGCTTCAGAAGCAGGTTTTATCTGCGAAGGGGTGGATGCATTGTGAGGCCCAGGTTCTACACATCAAACAAACTAGGGATGACCATCACTGACACACACATAATATCAAAGGGTCTGGGAGAAATAAGCAAAGCATGAAATTGTCTGAAGACGTGTGATTCTCTCAGTCTCCCATCGGACCTGCTACTGCTACAGAAAAAAGCAGAGGCTCAGATTGGCTTTCAAGTACTAACATGTAGGTACATATAAAGTGCAACAACGTATATCGAATCACTCCTCAGTCTCTCGTGGCGTTTATTTTTATGCATGATTCTCCATGGCTGAAAAGTCTTATGATTTTCTTATAATAGTATTGATACAAAAAGCGGCCTTCACACATATACAGTCTAGAAACATTGTTTGATGCTTCTGAACAGTGATGGTATGGCATGACTAGTAGGCTAGAAGATACCCAAGCTGTTTTATGTGATTTGCCTCTGGCTGCATACAGAAATACTATTATTTCTCCTTGGGTGGAACAAAAGCTAAATTATAGTACAGTAAATATTAAAAACTGAGATGTTTCACTGAGCTGGTGTTTGATATACTTTCAAGATAGTAGACGGTAAACAGTAAAAATTGTGATTTTAAATAAAAAATTTTATTTATATATATATATATATATACTCAGAAATAAAGGAACAAAAGCTGTCACTGTGGCGGTACCTTTTCGAAAGGTACACTTTTGTACCTATTAGGTTCAAATATGTACACTTTAAGTACTAATATGTACCTTTTAGGTACAAACATGTGCCTTTTGAAAATATACAGTGTGTATATATATATATATATATATATATATATATGATATATGTTTATACCAGAAATCTCTCTAAAATGCTGATTTGGTGGTGATGAAACAATTCTTATTATTACCAGTGTTTAAAATGTAAAAGGTCAGCACTTATTTAAAAATACAAACACACATATATATATATATATATTATATAAGCATTTTATTCACAGAAAAAAAGTAGTAAATCTGTGATAATGGCCTTTGGATCAGATAAAAAAAAAAAAGTTAATTCAAAAAACAAAAATTGTCAGAAACAAATAATGATGGTAATAGGATGTTCACAGATGTTACTGGAAAACGTTTTTCGGGTTGTTTACATGCTTTGGCCTGTAATCTTCTGTAGCTATGCACATGTTCTCCTGTTTCCTTTTTTTTTCTTTCAAGAGCGGTGCATTAGAGATCATTTTGTTCTTGTATTTGTTCTCTGCTGCAGGTGCATAAATGTGTTTATGGGTTCGCATTTTAAGTGCTCGGCCAGATTTCGCTGTCAGGTTTTCACCTTCGTTCTTTAGAGACTCTAAAGTCTCTTTCTTTCCCAATCCTAATTAAACACACGTCATGCGTAATTAAACAAGCTCGCGTTTGAAGAAAGAACCACAGAAAGGTGAAGCAGGAAAGAGATGGCAATAATAAACCAAATGTAGCTCCGGTGCTCGGGAAAAGCAGAATTAACAGGAAGCACAAATTGAAGAGCTCGAAATGAAAATCTAATTAATTTCATCCTAACCTCCACTTAACTGTGATAACCCTAGATAATGACAGACTGCGTGATGCATTGCTTTTAGCTATTTATTCCAAAGCCGATGTCCAAGTTTCTGCGCCGGTTTGAGGACACATCCTCAGAGATTTCTGGCAGCCGTTGCTGGTATTTTTAAACTTCTGTTTATAAAGAATATAAATTTAGCTGTTGCTTGTTTGGGCTTGATGTGTTATTGTTTGTTATTGATTATGGCAGGATGGAGTATTTTTAAATGTGAAAATCTATTTTCTCTCGTGATAATTCTTATTAGCAGACCGAGCGTACATTTCAAAAGAACCTTGTCCTACGCACATTTACAGATTCATAATTAGTATTCTGTCATGTAGTCTCACACTTTACTTAAATAATGTGCATCTATTATTCTCTAAGATTGTAGCTACAGTACAATCCCAAAAATTCAACTCAAACCAAGCTGTACAAGAATTAATTCTTGACAATGTCAACAAACAACAAGGATGAGCCTGCAGTAGTTTTTGTGGGGAAAAGAGCTGAAAATTGTTTGCAGAGACGTGGGCAGCAGTGAGCTGACACTTTGATGGTTTGTTGAGTATTTTTTTTTCCTAATTGACTTCACTTCCCACTGCCTCGCCCTCCGTTTGCACTGTTTAGGCTCACGGTTTCAGTGGCTATTGCGCATTGCTTTTCTCGTTAGAGAGCGCACATACTTGGAAGCATGGACAACTAGATTTTTAAAGCGAGACTTATTGTAGCATCTGCGACTTTTTGTGTACACTAGTGATGGGTGATTTTGAAGCACTGCTTTGTGATGTTTCGAAACGTTTGAGCTGTCAAAGTCATGTGACTTCAATAAATTAGGATTTGTTACGTCAAAACTGTTTTTAAAATGTTTCTATGGACTGCTGTTGGGGGCGATATTTGTAAACCTGTGATTCATGCAAATTCATTGAGATCGCCCCCCCCCGGTGGAGAACCACTAAACCAGAGTGTATGGATCTTCCCTTTAATCTCTGATCATTCTTATCATTTTTTGAGTAAAATTAAAAAGAGGAGTATTAGTTAATAACCTCTTATTTACCTGTTTAGACAAGCTTTTCATAAAACGAACAACACAAATCTTGCAAATGAATAATAATTCTTAATAGTAGCAGTCACTCTACTATGTATTGGTATCTTAATTGGATTTAATATATTAAACATTCAAGAAAACATTTGCATTAGTTTTGTTCTTGAAGCATTTGTACAGTTTTGACCAGCAGGTGTGGTGTTTTTCGAACACATCGCTTTGTTTTCATTTTGCAAAATAATTAGTTGAGTTGATTTGATACTTCCAAAAATGTTTGTTTCTCCCATCACTGGTGTGCAGCCAGGCTCAATTCATACATAATTTACAATACCAACCTTTTGGGACCTTGGTATCAATAATAATTTGATGTAAATATTTCACTTAGCAACTTGAATTTTTAAATTCATATAGTGTTAGGTCTGGCAATTTATTTGGTTGACACATCATTGGATAAATGATAACATTCCTAACCTTAATAGTCTTCATTAATGTTTGTACTACACTCTCAGAAATAAAGGAACAAAAGCTGTCACTGGGATACCTACTTTTGTACCTACTAGGTTCAAATATGTACCTTTAAGGTATCAAAAAGAACCCTTTAGGAACAAATATGTACCTTTTGAAAAGATACTGCCCCAGTGACAGCTTTTGTACCTTTATTTCTGAGAGTGTAGTGCTATGAAATGAATTAATTAGAATTAATCACATCCAAAAAATAATAGTGTGTAAAGGTTTACATAATGTATGGTGTACACAGTTGTGCTCATAAATTTACATGCCCCTTGCAGAATATGTTAAATGTTAAAATTGAAAATTGCACGCTATTGTTATGTAATACTGTCCTGAATAAGCCATTTAACATAACACATGTTTATATATTCTCCACAAGATAAAATGATGAATGAATTTATAAAAAATGACAATGTTCAAAAGTTTACATACCCTTGAATTTTAATACCGACTGTCTTTTTGTTTTGTGATAATTGTTCATGAGTCCCTTGTTGGTCCTGAGCAGTGCAACAGCCTGCTGTTCTTCAGAAGAATCCTCCACATTCTCACGCATATTTGAACCCTTTCCAACAGTGACTGTATAATTTTGAGATCCATCTTTACACTCAATTGGGGGACTCATACATAGCTATTATATGAGGTGAAAATATTTACTGATGCTCAAACATAAGGAAACATAATGGATTAAGAACTGGGGGTGTAAATATTTTGAATTGGACGATCGGGGTAAATTGTAATTTCCAAGGTTCCAAAAATGTAGAATTTTTGGAACTTAGTACAGCATATTTTCCTAGAAGCACAAATATATTGCACATAGTGTGTGTATTTAAAACATCACATAATAATCATTATTATTAATGCACTTACGTTTACAACATTACAAAAAGCAAGATGACGTTAAGTCTCTATAATGAAATTGAAACTAAAGAAGGCTAATCTGTGATCATGATACGCTAGCAACAGATAAACAAAGGTAATGCCATGCCAACCTTTCACTGTAGTTCAGTCAAAGCTAAAAGCAGTGGGGATCTTCACAGAACTGGTTGATGCTAGCAAATAGCAACGTCAGCACAGGCTTTCAATCATCCATTTAGAAGGAGAAATGTGGTCTGGCATGGGCATGCAGTCTTAGCCAAGATTAGCTAATAGTCGCTAAGCGAAGCGGCAAGTGAGCGGCAGTTTTCCAACGGCTGCGCTAATGACATTAACTTCAAATACACAAGCTAATCAATCCACTAAAGACTTTGGCCAAGCCATCAACCACAATTAAGAGACGACAAACTCCATCCAGTGTGTGCTGATGCATTTTTTAAATATCATAATTAGCTTGAGCCATACGTTTTGAAAGTGACTTTGAGTTGAAATTAGCAGGCCCGATGTGCTCATCAGTACGCCGCGGAGATCTAGTCAGAGAGGATTAAAGCCTGTGTGTTAATGGAGCACGGGTATTTTTAACTGCTAAGTGCTAATCTCTAATGCTGGATTTCTGATACGTGACTAGCTAAGGACCAATTCATGCTGCATGTTGGAGTTCAAGGCTATTATGGCTAGCTGAACAAAGGTGGTTTGCGATTTTATTACTTTGCAATTCATAATGCACATGTGGAGGACGGCTGGCACAGTACACTACCTACGGTCACTGGTTTTAGAAATGGCTAGTCCTTGAGTTTCAGGTGCAGTGTAGAGTGTGTATTTGAGCACCATTGTTGTTACTGGTTTGTACTTAAGGTTAGAGATTTGAACAAACCTATGACCTTGAAAGGATGGATGACTGTGTTATGAAAATCACTAGGGTCATAAGTATATAAATACACCCACCTGTATACTTACTATCATCAAACATTTGGGATCAGATCATGTTTTGGAAGAGATCTCTTATGCTCATTTATTTGATCAAATTACAGTAAAGCAGTAATATTGCGAAATATTTAATATTGTGAAATCTAATTTAATATAAATGTTTTTTATTTAAGTACATTTTTAAATGCCATTCATTCCTTTGATGGCAAATCTGAATTTTAAATATTTAAAATATGCTGATTTGCTGCTCAGAAACATTTCTCATCATTATCAGTGTTGACAACAGTTGTGCTGCTAGATATATATAAATATATATATATATATATGTGTGTGTGTGTGTGTGTGTGTGTGGAATATATTCATGTTATGTGTATGTGTGTGTGTGTGTGTATAT
>JAUYWG010000034.1:11907407-11925095 GCA_034779775.1 Enteromius afrohamiltoni | reverse complement strand
GATAGTATTCCCCCAGAGACCAATCCAACTAATCCGTTGGAATCCATTGGTACTGTTCTTGAACAAGAAGTGCAAGCAAATGTTAAGATGACTGCTCAAACAGAGGAGAAGCTCAAGGAACTAGAAACCTCTCTCAAAACAGCGGAGAATAAGATAAGGGAACTTGAAGCTGCTCTTGAAGATCACATGGAATCCAGAATCAAGCAAGAGTCAACGCTTAAGGCAGAGCTTGCATCCCTCAGTCAGCAACTTCAGGAGTCTTCAGAAAGAGAGGGGTACCATAAGGAAGAGCTCTCTAAGAAAGATACCCAAGTGCAAGAACTTCGCACCAGCCTAGAGGCTGAAAGAGATGACCTGGAGGAGCGGTTAATGAACCAGCTGGCTCAGCTCAATGGCAGCATTGCGAGCTACCAGCAAGAGGCTTCTGACAGTCGTGATCGCCTCACAGACATGCAGAGGGAATTGGAGAAATTGGAGAGAGAGCGGGCTGAGCTGGAGGCTGAGGTGGCAAGTGAGAGGGACCGGGCAGCCAGAATGGAAGAAAACATGAGGCAGGCACAGCGAGAAAGGGCAGAGGCAGAAGCTGAGACAGGCAAACAAAGAGAGCTGGAGCAGAAGTTGAAGTCAGCACAGAGGTTTAAAGAAGGTAGTCAAAACAGGACACGTCAACTTGAGGAGCTGCTCAGAGAGAAGCAAATGGAAGTTCGTCAGCTACAGAAAGACTGCATTGAGTACCAGGAGAGAATAAGCGAACTGGGTAAAGATGTTAAATCATTGACTTTGGGAAGAGATGAGGTGAATTCAGAACTTGAGGCAGCACGCTTGAAGATTGCAAAGACTATGCAAGACAGAACAAGTATTGCATCTGAACTTTCAACATGTAAAGGGAAACTAGACATGGCACTGGAAGAAGCAAAGCAGGCCCAAGCAGGCAAACTAGCTGCTGAACAAATGATACTGCGCAGGGAGGCAGAGTTAAAGGCAGATGCGGAGCGTACCCTGGATGAAGTCAGGTATCGCCTTGGAGCCGAGCTAAAACAGATGGAATTAAGACTGGAGAAGTCTTACCAGGAGCGAGAAAAGGAGGAAGAGGCAACTCTTGAGGCAAGGAGCGTTGCTGAGGCTGCAGACAGGCATGCCCATGAAATGCAGGCACGTCTGGATGAAGCACTGGCTCGGTTAGCAGCCTTTTCGCGCTCCATGTCGTCTCTGCAGGATGACCGTGATCGGGTGCTAGATGAGGCCAAGCAATGGGAGAGTCGTTTTCATAGCGAGCTACAAGAAAAGGAGGCTGATGTTCGGGAGGCTGAAACCCGTGCTAAAGAACTTGCTGAACAACTCCAGAGGAAGACCACCCAAATAGAGGAGCTGCAGAGTTCATTGGAAAGGTTTGTTTTTTTCTTTTTGTGTTTCTTAAAAAAAAATAATAATAATAATTTCAGAAAATTTTACTTTAACCTAAAATAAATTTTAAATAATTATTTTCTGTATGTCTGCAGAATGCAGAAGGTGGAAGAGAAGCTACAGTTAGAGCTTTCTGAGGCAGAAACAAAATATAATGAAAGCATTGCAGGTCTTGAGAAAGAAAGAGGCACTCTGCAGCAGAACCTCTCTCTGGCAGAGACCAACCTGACCCAAACTCGTTCCCAGCTGACTACCTTGGAGACAGAGGCAGAGGGACTACGGCACCGGACCAAAGCTTTAGAAGAAGCAGTAGACAAGCTTCAGAGTGATGCTAATGAAGCACGTGCAGTGATCAAAGAAAGGGAGACAGAAGAAAGGAGACTATGCTTGAGGCTGGAGCAACTGGAAACTGACCTGGCATCTTCAAAAAACCTTACTTACAATCTTCAGGCAGCACTGGATGAAAAGGAGAAGAGGGAGATGGAGCTACTTGGTGAGAAGGAGCAGGCTGTCACACAGGTACTTAATATACTAAAAATATCATTTTTGAAACAAATGCATGCATTAATCCCATTGTAGGGAATTTAATACCACAAAAACAATATACTCTTTGTCTTTTTTTAGGCTGTAGAGGAGGCTAGGAAGGATGCAGATGGAAGGGCCGAGGTGGCAGAGAAAGAGCTGGAGAAGAAGAGAGAGGAGTTGCGCAGTTTAGAAGAAAGGCTTCGTAAGGCTGAGGAGGACACCTTCCAGAGCAGAGCTCAACTTGAGTCCTTTACCAAGGCTATGGGCTCCCTGCAGGATGACAGGGATAGAGTGCTTAGCCAATACAAGCAGCTAGAGGAAAGACATCTCCAGGTAACATTGCTCTGAATACATTATCTTTAAAAATATATAAATTAATTTTCATTAATTTTCATAAAGTAGCCTATTATTTAATATACTGATGTCTCATGGTCTCTCAGGTTATGATGGAGAAGGACAGTCTTATTCAAGAGGCTGCAGGTGAAAACAATGGGTTAAAGGAGGAGATTCGAGCCTTGTTGTCACAGCGGGATGACCTTAATGCTGAGAATGCCAAACTGGCTGCCCAACTTCATGGCTACAGAAACGATCTGAACCAGGTTCTTGCTATGAAGGACTCCCAGCACAAGCAGATTCTTGCCACCCAAGTAGAACGCATCAGTTTCCTGGAAAGAGAGAAAGAAGATCTTGAGAGTCAAATTCAGGCTATTGTTAAAGATGTTGCACAAGGAAAGGCACCTCCATTGGAGCAGGAGATCTTAAGCCAAGCCAGTGAAGCGATTGTTAGAGCCGATAAGCAAGATGCACCAGGGGCTGAGATAGAAAAGCTGAGGGAACAGCTCCAAGCTGCTAGAAAGCGCATCGCCACATTGGAGGAGACCTTGGAGTTGGAGAAGGAGACCCAGGCAGTCCACAGCAAAGAGTTGAAGGAGCTGCGCTGGGAAGGTGGTGTTCTACGCACTGAAGCTGAAACAGCCGAGGAAAGGGTTGCAGAGCTGGCACGGGATTTGTTGATGGTGGAGCAGCAGCTTCTGGAGGAGAGGGAAGCAGCCTCTCAGCTTCGAGCTCAGAATCAGTCATTTGGTCAAGCCATGGCCTCTCTGCAGGATGTAAGGGATCAGGCTGTCAATGAGGCCAAGGAGCTGCGTCTCCGTTTAGATGAGATAAACCGGACAGGTCACACAGCTTCCCCTCCAAGTGGTGCCAAAGGAGAAGTTTGGAGCCTGAAAAATGCCCTTTCAGCACTACAAAATGACAGAGAAAGAATGGTATGTTATTAATTACTTGATAGTTTATTGTAAACCTAAGTGGTCACTTTTTATTTTAAGGTCCAGATCTCACTATTAACAAAACCACAGCATATTTCATTTCATTCATCGTCATGTGCACTCTTTTCTGTTGGTGTGGTCGAACTGGCAATCTGTGTGTGTGTGTGGGTGGGTTTGTCAAGTCTGAGGAGGAGGGACCAGGTGAAAAAAGACATCTCTAATATTTTTAATTTGGACTGTAATACCTAGTTCAACAATTAGGTGTCAATTCTTTATATAGCACCTTTAATAACAGGCATGCTAATAAGCAAGTAGTTAATAGTAAGAAGGATTAGTCTCTATACTACAGTGTTACCACTTAATGTCTTTGTTTTTGCATCCTGCCTTCTTCTAATAACATTCGCGGCCTGTTATTTGCACCTCAGTTGGAACAGCTACACTTGCAGCGGTCTGAATTGGATAGACTTGGATCAGGTGAACTGTCCAGGGTCACTCAGGCTCTGGAGGATGAGAAAAGAAGGGCAGGGGAGCAAGAGGACAAGTTCATGGCAGAGATGAGGGATAGAGATGCGCAGATGGACAGATATAAGCAAGAACTGGAAATGCTCAGGTAAGACCTAATCCATTTTGGTGATAGTCTTGAGGAAGCCATCCTTCTGACCTTGTTGTGGTAAAACAAGTGTTCAGATAGCTATAAAGAAGTTAGTAGACTTACGGCGCTTTTCCACTGCATAGTACGGCGCGGCATGGTTCAGTACAGCTCACTTTTGGGGGGGTTTCCACTGGAATAGTACCTGGTCAAAATGTGACGTGTAAACTGCTGGTCACTGATTTGCCAGAGAAAATCGTAATTACTAACAGACCCGCTAGATTTAAACCAGCACAGTCAGCGAAGGACCGGACGCAACTTTTTTGTTTGAAGGAACGCACCTTTTTTGTTTTTGAAACAAACTCCTTCGTCTTGCTGTTAAAAACATCCACATGAAGTGAATGAAGAACACCATTCCATCGATATGCTCTATTGTTGTGTGTTTGTGGCGCGTTTACGATGATGTCACGGCAGTAGAGGCAGCGCAGCTATAACGACATGTTAAAAAAAAAAAGCGGTACTAAACTGCAGTGGAAGCGCGAACTGAGCCGTGCCGAGCAGAGTCGTACCACGCAGTGGAAAAGCGCCATTAGGGGCCGTAGTTTAAGGACCATTACTAACTTAACTTGAAGTGAAAAACACTTTCTTCCAAATGTTTTCAACGTACAGCCTTGAGAGGATGGATTGGCAGGGCCAGGCCGAGCTCTTGAAGCAGCAGACTCTGACCACCCTCTCAGAAAGGGACCATCAGGTTCGCCAGCTTACTGCCATGCTTGAGGAAGCACGGTCATCGAAATTACGTCATGAGCACACACAAAGACAGGTAAAAAGCTCTAGTCTCGTTTTCAAATATAAGACATAGAAAGCAACCTAGGAATGTTGTTTTTGTTAATCGATCTGCCTTTTTGTGTGCTTTTCTAGTTTAATTATAATGTCTTTATTGAGGCATTCAATGCAAATTTCTTTGTCCCTTAGGGAAGCCTTGCAGTAGACGCTGCCCCTGGTGGCCCTCTAGAGCACAACGAGGGCTATAAGGCTGAGTGCACTGAACTCCAGAGAAGGTACTGCTGCCGTGTCTTATTATTAATACTGATCCACAGTTGCATGCCATCAATCTCTTTAACGCCTGTACCACAAACTGCGTTGAGAGTATTTGAAAGGAAATAAGCGTGTGAAATCTACAACACGTTCGAATACAATAAACCAAATTTATTTTCGTGCTCGGTCTTCTTTCCAAACATTTTCCTTTTTTAATCAGTGGCTATGTATTGTATAATGCTGTACAGTAGCTCTTTAACGGTGTGTGTTTCTGTTAGGCTGGATGAAGAGTCAGAACAGAGACTCCGAGTAGAGGAGCAGCTCATCGCAGCACAGGATCGCCTCAAACGGTTTGACCCTAATCTCAGATTAAGATCAACTCACTGGCTCTGCCCGTTATTGCTGCAAACTGCTTTAGTGTGAAATATAGCATACGCATAAGCTGTCATGCCATTGTTTTAGATGCTAAATATCAAAACAAATGTGACCTTGCACCATAAAACCAGTCCTAATCGATTTAAATTTTATGCCAAAAGCATGTTCCATGAAGATGTGAATTTCCTGCTGTAAATATATCTAAACTTTATTTTTAATGAGTAATATGAAATGCTGAAATTACGTCATTTGGACAACTTTAAAGGCGATTTTCTCAGTATTTTTTTTGCACCCACGGATTCCAGATTTTCAAACAGTTGCATCATTGCCAAAATAATGTTCTATCCACACATCAATGGAAAGCTTATTTATTTATTACTTATTTAAAAAAATAAAAAATTACCATAAATTTACAAATTTTGTGGTTCAGGGTCACAAATCATCTTGAGCTTTACTCTGAACTACGTACATTTGTGGGGCCACTGCAGTTTTTATTCACACATTTCATGCCTCACTTCACATTTAAAGCCATAAAATATTGATTAAGTATTACAATTTCTCTTCATCATTTACAGCTATGCACAGGGGGAGTGGCAGACAGCATCTGAAGCCATGATGTCAGAGACGGCTGTACTTATTGAGCCTCCAGAGGGCGCCGTTACACGGGTAAACCAACTTTCAATGCACGCATACACCAAATATCTGATTTACTGTATTATTTTATTGCTAAAGCCTGAGTGTTTTCAGTATAATCATATATATTGGATATATATATTTCTTGGATGCATCCTCTTTTCTTTTACCTTAGACTCGTAGTGGTGGACCTGGGGTACTGCGGATGCTGCGAGCAGCCTTCTGCTCTCGTCAGCGAACCCCTCTGCTGGTGTCCCTCTACCTGCTGACTGTTCACGTGCTGTTACTGCTATGCATGGGAGGATATCTGTGAGAGAGATTCATCACGCTTTACTGAGAGAGGGACCGTTACATGCTCATTCACTTATTATACAAAACAAATGGACACATTATTTAACACAGGGTCAATTTACGTTTCTCTATGAATAAGTTTCCTCGCTTAATTACCAAAGTTACATATTCTGTTTGTGTTCTTTTTTTGTTATCAGAGCGTTCTGACAGAATAATTTCCACCCAGTTTTAATGGGGCTTGTCCAGACTAGTAACACTAGAGCACTACCTGCACTTCCTCAAGAACAT
This sequence comes from Enteromius afrohamiltoni, assembly GCA_034779775.1. NCBI lineage: Eukaryota > Metazoa > Chordata > Actinopteri > Cypriniformes > Cyprinidae > Enteromius > Enteromius afrohamiltoni. The sequence goes on along the minus strand of JAUYWG010000034.1, from coordinate 11,918,684 downwards.
TAATTTACCCTTTAAGAAAGCCGACATTAATGAAGGAATTTCTGAACGTCTGGAAATGTAGATGAAGTTGACAATGTCAGCATCTGTCTAACAGGGTCTTTCGTATTCTCTGTCAAATGCATAAAGGTAGATGACTGATTTTAACCACATTCCGGCTTCCTGTAATTAGTTTTCTTTCCTGATATCTCTTTATTTTTTTAGCATTCAGATGTGATGTAAAGCCGATACAGATACTGGAGGCATCTGCATGGCAAGGCGTCAAAATGTCTTCTAGAAGTGTCCTAGTGTGCTGACTGGTTCCTTTTGTGGCAGACTAGTTTGCCAGCTTGGTGCAATTATGTCATTTATATTTGTTCATTTTAATTAGTGGGTTTTTTCATTTGTTTTGGTTGGTGTTTATTTTCTGTAACACACTACACATCATGTTCTTTACATTTGGACTACTATTGCTTTTATTCACCCTTAAGGCGCAAATGAAATCCCTTGAAATCCCTTCTTTAGATGTTTTGATTCTGCTTCAGGTATAAAAAGCTTCATCAAATCATTCATGTTCTGCTAATTTCCAGTTTTTCAGAGCCAGAACTGGACTTGCTGTTCTCACCTAACTACTGGGACTCTGATCTGTTTTGGGCTGTATAGGGATGGTTTAGATTGTGGCTGAAATGTTGTCTCTATTTACGGTGAGATTTTAAGAAGAGGCCAGTGAGTGTTTTATCTGTAAAGTCTGTATAAACGATCCTTTCTCTCCCTCCTGCTACCCTGTTGTAGGGGCTATTTTTTGGAAATAAAGTCTATTTATGGGAAGACATACACATCTGGTGTGTGATTGAATGATACAGTGCAAAGTGAGACAGACTGAATCCAGAAGAAATGTGGGAACACCTTCAAGATGCTTCAAGAAACCTGTTTGCAAACTACAGTACCGTTAAAGATTCAGGCACTTTCTTTATGAAAGATTTTCTTTATGAATTAACTTCTGTTAAAAATGTAACTAAATTAAATCAACATTTGTTCTGACCAGAACCAAATTTTGTAGTTGCACAGATTTTCCTACTGACACACTTCAGCAAAAGATAAAATTTGCTGACTTAAAATCATTTTTAGCTGGTTAAAATACCAGTTTTAATAATTTTGGCCACCACTGTAAATGCAAATAAATCCCAAATTACACTGGGGATTCTACTTTTTCCAAGTTATCACCCTGTTGAATAACGGTTAAGTAAGTTTTAAAGCATGGCTGCTGATTTGGGCTGATCTTTGCTGGTCTTGAGCAGGAGCTAGTTGCTTAGGGCCAGCACATTACCAGCTAAGAACCTGTTTAAACCGGCAGGCATTCTTGCATACCAAAACGAACCTACCAACTTCTTTTTTCCAAAAGGGCTGGCAGATCAAAAAACCCAATAAACCTGCATTGAAAAGGATACCCACGCATCCAGAGATGAAGATGAGGTCATAGAGAGACTTTATGGTGGGTTGACTTCATAAAGCAACTTTTAAAACCCATTTGCAAACTTAAACCAATGGTGAAAACTAATCACAATGCTTCACCAACCACTCCAAACAACATTGGCTCATTGTCTTTTAGTGGTCTAGCAAGCACCTAAAATGTCCTAGCAAATGCGCAAAACGACCCAACCATCCAGGCAGGCCACCACCATTCCCAAACAACCACCAATGCTTCACAATCTCTTCAGAATGTTGAATTTATTAAACACAAAAATTTATAAATGTAAGAATTATAGTACTTATTGATTAATCTGTGTTTTAGGCGTTTGGATCAGCTATAAAATTAAAATGAATATTTATTTAGTGTATTTCTATTATTTAAATTAATTTAAATGCGCAGGTAGGACTCAGTTGCGCGTGAACGCGCTTCTTCTTCTGCTGCTGCAGTCATAAGAGGGCAGGTCCGATCTGCCTTTGGACTCACCCTCACACTGAAATTTGACCATTTAACGGACAAAAAGCCGGGGGTAAAGCATTAAAACGTGAGTAGCCATTGTTACCTTCTCATATTTTTAAGAGTCATGCGTCAAGAAAAGCACAACTTCTTTTAATCAGGAAGTGATTGATACATCGCAAGGTGCCAAAACTTTTTTCGTTCCAGGAAGTCAAATTTATATATATTTCTGTACATTGTTTGACGTTATACGTTACTGTGCAATACAGTGTTCACAGTCCTGATTGTTGCTGAAATTAAAGTGTCAAACTTTTTAGTCGAGAACGTGTAAAAGTTTCCATCTGCTGTTCAAGAAAAATGAGGAACTTGCAAAGTGCACTTGTTTTGTTTTATGAAGACATTCTAGCTTTTGTTTTCCATAAAAGCCTAAAAATGTAGAATTACTTAAAGCTATGTAGAATTACAAGTTCAATCTGTGATCCAGATGTTTTGCTCTCTCCAGCAGAGAATATAATAGTAAACTTTCAAGTTTAATACAAGATGATTATATTAAGTCACTCAATAATTCATTTATTCATGCATCGTATCTGTAAACCTATACATTTGTTATGTTTATTGATGCATTTTGAGCATAGTGCGTTCAATACTGGGTATAGTCTGCATATGAGGAAATGTAACATGAGGCATGAAATCTTGTCTTTTTCTACAGATGTGGAAATCTGTGGTGGGACACGATGTTAATGTGAAAGTTGAATCGGAGGGGGACGACTGGGAAACGGATCCGAATTTTGAGGTAAACAGACCTGAAAATAAATGCACTACTCTTAAGTGCAAAGGTACTAATCTAAATGAGTGGTTTCGAGTCAAGTTTTCTTAAAACATAACGCATTTAATTATTTATTATTATTGTGTAAATGAAAATGTGTCTGTGTGTCAGAATGATGTATCAGAGCAGGAGCAGAGATGGGGTTCCAGAACCATAGAAGGATCAGGTCGAAAAGACCACATCAGGTAACGGTTAATAGATAGAAAAAGCTATAGAAAAGCTGATATTTGAGATGCTTTAATAATAAAGCGGGTTGTGCATTGAGCTGAAAGTGCTGCTAAAAAGAGTGTGGCTAACTGCAGAGAGGAAATAGGAAGTAGAAACGCTACCCACATGAGTTGCGTTTCCAAATATGGACTGATAATTTCACATTTCCATCATGTCAGAAGCGGAATAAGACACACTGCATTTTAAACATAAGCTACATCTGCATTACTTACAGTAATAATGTTGAAAGTATGCATGAGCGGCAAGTGCAAAGTGTTGAGTGCATAACACAAGTGCCACATTCCATGGTAAAATGCTGCATGTAGTAACATGCAATGTTCCTGTGTTTGTGCGTAGCATTGCAGATCTCAGGCAGAATGTGTCTCGGGAACATGAGGTGGTTAAGAAGAAAGAGCTGGACCAGGGCCCTAAAGCCTCTTACGGCTATGGAGGGAAATTTGGAGTTGAGAAAGACAGAATGGACAAGGTTAGACTCGAAAGAACCTCTCTGTATACATTAATATTCAAGCTAGCTGTTTAAAAACACATTGCACCAGGTTTTATGCGAGTGACACCCGTTGGTTTTGATCATTTCCCCGCAGGGTGCTTTAGGGCACAGCTATGTGGCAGAGGTAGAGAAGCACTCATCCCAGACAGACTCAGCAAAGGGATTCGGCGGAAAATTCGGTGTACAGAAGGACCGCGTGGACAAGGTTAGAAACTCGCTGTCCCTGTGATCGTACAATAGAAATGAATGTAATGACATACTATTTTCTTGACCTTCTATTACTGATTTATCACAGTCTGCCATGAACTATGAGTATAAGGGTGAAGTACAGCAGCATGCATCTCAGAAAGGTATTTATACATTTAAACATCTCAAGATGCATCATCTTCTGTGCTTAATATAATAATCGCTTCTGCACTGTTCATAAGATTATGCCAAAGGTTTTGGTGGCAAGTATGGTGTGGAGAAAGAGAGGGTTGACAAGGCCGCGCTTGGTTACGATTATAAAGGGGAGACTGAGAAACACCAGTCACAGAAAGGTCATTTCAATCTCTGCTGTATCCTGGTCCTCAATCCATCTTTTGGTCTCATTTTGGTGGAGGAATAGTTTATGAAGCTGTTTTCTGAACATCTCGCAGACTATTCAAAAGGCTTCGGGGGGAAATACGGTGTGGAAAAAGAAAAGGTTGACAAGGCTGCTCTGGGTTATGACTATAAAGGAGAAACGGAGAAACATCAGTCTCAGAAAGGTCATTTCAATCTCTACTGTTAATGGACCAGAAGCCTGGTCCTCAATCCTTATATTTGTCCTTTTTTGGTGGAAGAATTGTTTCTTAAGTATTCTGTTTTCTGAACATCTCGCAGACTATGCGAAAGGCTTCGGGGGGAAGTACGGAGTGGAAAAAGAAAAGGTTGACAAGGCTGCTCTGGGTTATGACTATAAAGGAGAAACGGAGAAACATCAGTCTCAGAAAGGTACCGTAAATATTCCCTGAGAGCACTTGACTAACTCCACCTGCATATTTATTCTGAGGAATTTTTGGGCTGCATTAGTGTCACATCACATGGTATTTTATCTCTGAACACAATGAAGCCTCCTGCATGGCAAAGTGGTTAGATCTGTGTCTTGTTCCCAACCAAAATATCAAACTTTCTAGATGAGTAAAATTGTCTTGTTTTCAGGGGGAAAAAAAATCAAGAGATTAAGCAAAATAATCAAATTTCAAACAGAAAACAAGATTACACTATGCTTACACTATTAGCGGAATATTTAGTTCGTTTCAAGCAAAAACTCACTTAATTTTGACTTGATTTATTTGTTTAAGAAGAAACAAAAATTCTTTTTACTTTAAGAATTTGTTTATATTTTGGCTAGAAACAAGCCTAATCTAAGCTAGAAAAGCATTTTTTTGAGTGTTCCACAACGAGTGACTCCCTTCCATCTGTTTTAGAAGATTTAGCTATGAAGGTCTATGGTTTTGTATTCTATCAATAATGACTGAAATCATAGCTGAGCCTTGACCCAGTGCTAGGTCTTAATTTGTGACCCTGGAGCACAAGACCAGTCTGAAGGCGCTGGGGTATATTTGTAGCAATAGCCAAAAATACATACATTTTTCTTTTTTTGCCAAAAGTCCTTGGGATAGTAAGTAAAGATCATGTTCTGTGAAGGTATTTATCCAATTTCTTACCGAAAATATATTAACTTAAATTTTGATTAGTAATATGCACGGATAAGATCTTCATTTGAACAACTTCTCAACATTTAGATTTTTCCCTACCCTCAGATTCCAGATTTTCATATAGTTGTATCTCGGTCAAATGTTGCCCTATCCATCCAAATCATACATCAACGGGAAGCTTATTTATTCATCTTCCAGGTCATGTATAAATCTTAATTTCGGAAAATGTACACTTATGACTGGTTTTGTTGTCCAAGTTCACATTTAAGCAGTTTTCTGAGGGCCGTGTTGTTTAGCACCACAAAATGTGATGTATTTAACTGACAGATCTGTTTTATATTATACTAAATACACAAGATCGTATTGATTTCAGACTATGCAAAGGGTTTCGGAGGACGTTATGGAGTCGAATCTGATCGCATGGATAAGGTACATTTCGCATTAATTGCACACCATTACGTTTGACAATTTCCCAGTGAACGTATATTGAGTTGTTTTTTCCACAGAGTGCAGCTTCTTTCGGTGATATGGAGTCACCGTCATCATCTTATGAAAAGCCTCAGGCTTTCGAGGCCTGTGAGTGTTTGCTGTGTTATATATACATGGAAAGGTTACATTTGAAGTGACTTCTTTTAAGTAGTAATGCGTTTGTGCATTTTAAATGTGTTGACAAAGGGTCCGTATACATTTCAGGGACTCAGTAGATTCTTCTCTTTCTGGTGTTTGTGGTGTTTATAGCAAGTGTAGGAGCTGGAAACCTTAAGGCTCGGTTTGAGAACATGGCGAAGGCCTCGGATGAGGAGAATAAAAAGAAAGCAGAGGAAGAGAGAGCCAGAAGACTCGCTCGGGAGAAGAGAGAACGAGAAGAGGCAAAACGCAAACAAGAGGTTCACGGATACCCGTACATTTATACATAAATAGACACGCTTGCTACACTTTTAATAGAAACGCATGACAACAATAGATATCCCACCCATGCACGCAAGCCTTTTTTTTTTCCACAAACTAATGAACATTTAGCAATGCCGTTTTTTTTTCTGTTAAGGAGCAGAGCAAGTGTGAAGAGGAGGAAGAGAACCAGAGACCGCCACCTGTGCCAGCATCCCAGAAGCCCCAAGAGACGTTCAGAAGGCTGCCAGAAATTCCCAGAGATGAACCAGCGGAAGAAGCTCAGGCAAGACACTTTTGTTATGTTTTCACTGCTCCTTTGAAGACACCCAGAGCAACGGGCAGCCATTTTTGCTATAGCACCCGGGGATCAATTGGGGCTTACAACTCTCTAACCAGTAGGCCACAACTGCCCCTAATGTTCACAATCCAAACTCCTCTCCAGACCATATAAGGAACCCATTATGACATCACAAACATGAGCACTGAATAATTCCCCCAGAAATGAAAATTAAGTCACCATTTACTCATTCTTGTGTTATTTTTATGCTGGACATGTGTTCTGAGGGAATTCCCCACCCGGAAATAACCTATATAAACATATATGTTTTAATATAGGTTTTTAATATATGTGACATATATAAAATTGGCCGTTTTCCTATATTATATGTACATATATGCACATGCTGGTTATTCATTCCCACCACCTACAGTCCCTGACGGACCTGGGACTTGAACCCCAACCTTTGGGTTGCAAGTCCAACTCCCTCAAAAAAATGATTAAAAGCAATACAGGAGACCAATATGGCCTATATATGCACCTCAATTTTGCCTATATGTGGCATATATACACATATATGCAATATATATTTTATCATATATGTGCATATATACTGCATATAGGCTTCATATATGCACATATATCCTCATATGGGTTCTTTCCATGTGGGTCAATAGGATTTAGTCAAAAACAAACCAAAAATCTAAGAATTTAGAATTTAACGAAAATCACGACCATGGCGGTTTCTTTAATGCTCACATTTATACATACATGTTTATTCAGTAGTGGTTTATTCAGTAGTAGTAGTTTATTCTTGGTGGGGCTGTTATTACTCGTTTCACATGCAAACAGACCAGCCAGTCATAACAGGGTTCATTTACATATTAAAGTCTTAAAGGTACCCTGGAATATGTTACATTCCAAAGGTGTGGTCACTTTTACTAACGTTTGTGTGTGAAATCCATTTTAATATGTATCCGCGCCATTTGGAATCCGCCCAACGGTTGTTTTTAAACTAGGCTATTTGAAAGCGAAAGAGGGGAACGAACGAACTAAAAGCAAACAACTGCTTGTTGCAGAATTGCCGCAAATTTAAAAGAGAAAGTACAGCACGCACTGTGCTTTCAGGCTAGATAAAACCAAAGGAAAAGAGGAAAAGTCGCAAAACTCAGATGATGCCTCCATCACGGTGATAATGGTTTTACCGGTGTTGTTGCATGGCGATTAACCGGTGAGGAAATAGCTGACACAAATAACACCTTAAATAATGTGGCCTGATTTACACTGAAAGAGAGACTTGAGTCATATCAAAGGACTGTAAAATTATTTAAATTTTTAAGCTTTTTAATAAACTGTCATAGTCACTTTCAGCACATATAATACTCTGTGTGCGTTTCAGGTGGAGTCTGAATATGAGGAGCCACCGATGTTGCCACCCCGCTCAGATGAGCTGATAGAAGAGGAAGAGGAGGAGGAAACTTACACTGAATGTGAACCCGCCCCTGTACCTCAGGAAGGAGATTATGAGGATATTAGCTCATATGCTACAGCAGGTTTGACACACACACACACACACACATTGACATATACCACATGTGTTCATTGCGAGAATCAAGGCCATATCAAGAAAAAAGTAGATGGTTCGAATTATGACAGCTATAACTGTTTGTTATTGCTAACATCTGTAATTGATTATTGTTTTGGCTACTTCAGCAGCTGTTGAGAATGACTATGAAGATCTAAGTGGGGCAGGACAGGCAGCTACGGCCATTTATGACTACCAAGGAGGTATGTACAGCCGATAAACCGTGTCCCTAACTGACTCTAAAGAGCTACATAGTTTATTTCTCTTGAGTTTGTTTTGTTTTAGTTTAGTCTGCTGTGCATTATGAGCATCATTCGTACTTTTGCAGAGGCCAGCGACGAGATCTCCTTCATGCCAGGTGATGTCATCACTAACATTGAGATGATTGATGAGGGTTGGTGGAAAGGAACATGTCACGGTCGCACAGGCCTGTTTCCTGCCACCTTTGTGGAGCTCCAGTAGTTGCTTATAATCAATGATCAAACTTGTGCTTTATCAGCCACTTGCAGACAATTATTTTTATTGCATTTTTACGACATACGAGTGCAATATACTAACTTGTACAGAATGAAAAATGAGCTTGCGTCTATTAGCTGAGCAGAACTGTCCATTCAGTGCACGTGATTTTTAAGCAAATAGCATGGATTTATATATTATCCATAAAGATTTGAGCTCTACTGTTCAAAAGTTTGGGGTTTGTTCATATTTTGTAGTGCTTTTGAAAGGCTCTTATGCTCACCAAGGCTGCATTCAGTTGATCAAAAATGCATTAATATAGTTGAAATATTATTACAGATTCATTTTATTTCAGTGTTTTTGAAATGTAATTTATTCCTGTGATGAAACGCTGAATTGTCAGCAAATCATTACATCATCACAAATCATTTTCAGTGTTGAAACCATGATTTTGTCAGGATTCTTCGATGAGTAGTACGTTCATAAGAACAGCATTTCTTTGAAATAGAAATCTTGTAACATGCATGTTTTTACTATTGCTTCTGATCGATTTAATGCATCTTTTCTGAATTACAGTATTCATTTAATATAAAAATATCGCCCCAGATTTTATAAAAGAACATCAAATAAATGTTTAACCAGTCACAGTATTTGGTAACTCTTTGTAGATGATTCTCAGTCTTACAATATGAAAAAATGTGCAAATATAGACTCTTTTTCAGCAAAACAAAGAAATTCTTACAGGTTTAGAACTACTTGAGGGTGAGTAAATGATGACAGAATTTTCATTTTTGGGTCAACTATTCCTTTAACTACTATGTACTTACATTTAAATTAATAAATTGGTACAGTGCACTTATTGTGTACATACATGTTTTTAACAAATACCTATATATAATTAAATCTGCAACAGTTTTTATACATTTATAATTGCACTGTTGACCCATCTCTGATCACCAAACCTGTCCCTAACCTTATCCGTATCCCACCTCAGTAGCAACAAAAGTGTTTTGCAATACAGTATGAACACAGTAAGTACATTGTGCTTGTTTTTTGGCGTAAGTACGTAATAGTTAAGGCCACCTAACATAAAGATAAAATATTAGAGTGATTATAAAAATGCTGTTAGTAGTTTTAAATGAGGAATGTCATCAATTACCAGTTTTTGAATCAGATAATTTACAAATGCGCTAAATTTGCTATTATTAATATGCTATTGTAGACTTTTGGTTGGTGCAGAGATGAAATGTTAGAGTATAGTATGCCATGCTGCCTTACAGAGATGCACAAGCCACTGGCCTGGCTTATGTCTCTTTATTGACTCAATGTTGTGCCTTTTTGTTGACCACAAAATAAAACTAAATCCTCCATAAAAGGTATATTGGATTTTTACTTCAAAGTAAAGCAGACCCACAGAGTGAGAGGTTTAAGTACAGAGGGGAAAGAAAGATATTTCATTAGAAGACACTGTTGTGTAATACACGGGTGTCTCCCATCAGCCACGGTGCTGAATCACCCATTACATCACGCATTTTTAATGAGAAGCTACAGCGTCTCATTAATTAATCGTCATTACATTTCACAAATGCAAACACTGTTATTCTCTACAAGGTTGCATAAACGGTCCATAGAAATGTACATGAAAAAGACGCACGGCAAGACTCCTGTACAGCTGTGCCGGGAAAAGTGTCCATGCACGAGCAGATCAGTTCATCTACCAGGCGATCCCCTTCTTCATCTTAGGTTTTCCTCGTTTAGCCATACGTTTGGCTTTCACCTTCTTTATATGCTTTTGGTTCATCCAGACCGGATACCGTCCTTGATCATCCAGCATTGTCTTTTTATTGCGTTTAACGTCTAAATCCATCTTTCCACCATCCGCTGCAGAGCAATGACAGATTCAATATGGTAAAACGCAACAACAACATATAACCCAAATTGCTAACGTTTGTGTAAAAGCTCACCAGCATCTTCCTGCATCTCAACATCCTCTGGCTTCTCCTTCACTTTCTCAGGCGGCACCACAGTGGCGATCTCAGCCACATCGTTCATGGTGATCTCTCCTTTCTCTCCCTGACCCAGGACTGTTTTGAGTCTGGCCAGTTCTTTGGGTGCAACTTTCTTTCTTTTCTCGGCTCTCATCTTTCTTCTCCACTTGCTGCGCAAACTTTTGGCCATCCTGACGGAAACTGAAGAGGTAAAATCATAAAAAAGGTGTGCATATATATACAGTAGTCAACATTCGAAGTGGATCAAAACCTTTTTTTTTAAAGTTGTCCTAAAATAAAAAAAACAATACCTATTCTTGTCTTAGGACAACTTTGGGTTTTGATCCATTTCGAATGTTAACTACTGTATATATAAATTTAATACAAATTGGTGTGACTGCAAAAATGTAGAAGAAAAACAACACACAACATCAGAAAAATTTATCTTCATTATAGAGTTACAAATAGCTTGAGAGAGATGTACTGTATCTTTAAAAATTAATTTATTTAAATTTCTTTGAATTTTTTTTTTCTGTCACACAATAGGACATATATAACTAACGTTACCCATATATACCCCGTAGTGTAAAGAATGATATTTCCACATTTTCCACGATTATTTTGGGTGTCTAACTCGTTTACTTTATCATCTCTTTATTAGAGACGCTTTATGAACTTAAGTCAATTGAAACTCCTAAAATGTGCAAATGTTGCTCGCTCCATAAACATAATTAAAAAACACCGATACTGACTACAGATGACCTGGTAACAAGGATTATTCACATTTATACATATGTTATAATCTAAATAACCGATCACCCAACTTTAAACATAGTTAGATGCAAGAGACCAGTGCCGCAAAAATTAAAAGACGATCGTTAGCCAGTTAGCCATCTCACATATGTAAAGATAAAGCGTTATATTTTAATACATATCACGCATATCAACATCAATACA
>JAUYWG010000034.1:11869326-11900227 GCA_034779775.1 Enteromius afrohamiltoni | reverse complement strand
GAAAATGTATATAAATACACGCAAAAATTCACATATATGTATTGTTTTGAGAGCCTTTTTGTTGGTGGAGTCTGATAGCATATTATTATTATTATTATTAAATAGTTTTAATCAAGAAATCATGTAGTGTTTACTCTTAAAATCTAATAAAAATATAAAAAATACAATAAAATAATAATTAAAAAAATGCTTATAAAAGTAGAAAGTATTCACTGGTTTAGTGTGACAATTAGAAAATGTCTTTGTCGGCAATATAGATTAAGTGTCTATGCTTGCTGGAAATATATCCACATATACAATAAAGAAAACATTTTTAATAAGGAGTAAGTCTCTCCGACACTAATTCGCACTAATTTGTGATTAACTGATGCAAACAATATGGCAAACAAGATGCATATGTACCCAAGACCGAAATGCTCTCCAATTCAGTCAGTTAATAGCATTACAGCAGCCCATCTGTGCTGTTGCTCATGTCCTGCTCTTGTTAACTAACACATGGCTTCCAGTGATCCCTTTTTTTAGCGTGCAAATTAACCTTGGAAGGTGGATTTCAGCATTTACATTCACTTAAAGAAATCTTACCCAAACTGCCAGGGAATCAGTATCATGCATCACTGCGTGTTTAAATGAGAAGCAATGCATGCACGCTCGTATTATAGTGAAGACTAATACTGTAGTGATTCATTATTCATGACTGTCATTAAGCTACCGACGGCATGCGCACCAATCGCCAGTTTGAATATACGTTGCCATGGTGAAGTGATTAAAATGTATGGAATATATGGAGGTGGATGAATAATGAATGGAATGTGTGTAGTCGTTTGATTTTAATGAGTCACAGTTTGACTCTGTTCACTGGTTCATTGCAGAACCGACATAAGGTTTATACACATTGTGATTAGCATTTCCCCAAGTGCTTGCAAGGCAGATATGTAGGAAAGATTTGATTTAGACTTCTGGGTTACATTGTATTTAAGCTGCCATTGTTACAGTGTATCTATACATTTATGTACTGGGTAATATTACTTACTGTGTGGTTACGGTTAGGTTTGGGTCAGGGTTACTAAGTACAGTACATGTTACTTGTGTAAGAAAGACACCTTAAAATAAAGTGTGTGACTTCTGTGCAAAGTACTTGGTCAGTTGTATATTTAGCGTTCATCTGTTACTTAGATATCTATTATTTTATCTGTTATGAGATATGCATGGAAAACAAGACCAATAACTATTTTGCTATAGAGGTCTAAATGCAATTCAGTATGCTAATACAGACAACGCCATCACTGTTGGTTAACACTGAGCATTTGAATTGAACATTAAAATTGGGGCAGTTTCCCGAACAGGGTTTAAGACCAGTCCTAGATTAAAATAAATGTTAAGAGCTGTCTAAACTGGAAAAGGCTTGCACTGAGATATCTTAAAATACATTATTGCCATTGTTTGGTCTTAAAATGCTCACAGATAATGCATTTTTGTGAGACATGTGTCTTAAATGTCCTTAACTGGCAAAGGTCTAGTCCTGGTTTAATCTAATTCCTAACCGGGAAACCGGCCCTTTAGGCTTTAATTATCTGGTTTGAATGCAGTTTTTAATATTAATACATTAAGAGAAACATTAAAGTTTAATAATCGTATGCGTGAAATGCCTTTCAGAAATACAACCAGTCGTTGCTTGTTCCAGAGGTGTTCAACCATTTTGACTCCATCATTCATAAAACATATTCAGACTTTGTTGTTTGTGATTTGCATTATATATATTCCTGTACTCTGGTGTTTCAAAAATACTGAAGTAAGAAATATCTTGAAATGTATTTGTTTTGGCTTATTTTAATGCTAGCTTTGTCTTATTTAAATATTTTAGGTAATCTTCAGGGCCGTTTAAGAGTTTGTTGAAGCTATCAAATAACTTTCTGGCTAACACATTTAATAGGTAAATGTGGTCTGTTACCGTCATGCTCTGATTGACTTGTAGGGCTTGTAAATCTTTTCTCACTGGGCATTGTTTCTTGGTAAGAATGCTGTGATATGAATTCCACACATTCAGCTTCCACTTGCACTTCACGACACGTTTCATGGTGCTGTCGCCGTCTTGTTTCATAATCACTCAATCAGCACGTGTTATCATCCGCCGCTGCACGTTCTTACCTTGAGGTGACACTTGTTCTGTACCTTCAGTATAGGCCGCTTATATAAGCCCGGCTTTTCTGCAAAGCAAAGAGCGTGCCGCTCCTGCCCAGCAGGGGGAGCATCACCTGGAGGGTCTGAATTTGCAGATGTATAGTTGGGTGGCTGCCACATGAGTGTGCAGGAATATGTCAGACTGAGCGCTCTGCCCTGGGCTTCAGAGGGGACCCTGGCAGGCCACCATGAATTCAGCTCACACCACTGCATAGACATCAGATGCTCATCGCATTTGCCCGTTTCTGTATATATATATATACTCTTATCCTAAAAGGCAACACGAAAAATGACATATTGCTCAGAGCCTATAGAAGGGCTCTCATTAATAACACACTGCCAGTATTGATCACCTCTTCTATATATAATGAAGTTATCACATCATCTGGATGTCTCTGTAAAACACATTGTCGTTGTTATATGGTACATGAGTGATCCTGTGGGAGATTCACTTATTGTTGTTATTTATTGTACTGCAGTGTTTGAGAAACGTTCACACAGATGGCTATTTCCAAAAAAAGGGAATATGCGTGTTTTCTTCTAGGATGAGAAGGCTCACGCTGTTTTTGCAGAGATTAATATCAATGGCTGTTTCTTTAACTATAGATGCTTTTAGATCAGTGGGTTGTTATAAAATTATCTCTTAAAACACACTTTGCGCACTATGCAGGCATCAAAGGAGCAAACTTCTTAGCTAGCATTTTGTGTAGCTTATGTATTTAATGTATCCATTTTGTGTTTTTATATTATTTTTTCTCAGTCAGGTACTTCACTTGATCTTCCATAATAGATAGGAGGGGACGCACAACTGGTAAAATGGGATCTGCTGGGAACCTTGCACACTTTTGAGAATCCAACGCTTAACTTATATAAATACATGCGTATTGTCACTCATGTTAACACGACAGTTTTTTTCCGCAATCACACATATGAGCTTTGTTTCCTAGCGGACCGAAAATAAACGCGACACTTGCGTCCAACGGAAATCCGGTAAAATTCAACCAATCACTTGATGACTTTGACATTCCTGAAGGGTTTCCAGTTAAGTGTACCATATGCATCACACCTTTAGCCAACGTTCCGTGGGCGTGACGTCTGAGGCTGAGACTATACTAAACCTAACCCTATGTATGAAATAATATTACTCAGTACTTAAATGTACAATTAGTGTTTAATTAGATTAAACAAAGAACAATATTCAGTGTTGTGGAAATTACACCTCAGCTATGGGACAGTTTAAAAAATTTTTTACATTAAATTAAAAAGAAATATTCTTTTTAAAAAATACATTAAATCAGCAAATGGAAATAAAACAACAAAAACAAGAATTATTAAAATTATTATTATTATTATTAAAGTTTTGATTATTTCACTTTTTGTTTAGATTGTCATGATGAACAATGAAAACAATGATAATCTAAACTATCAATTCCAATTCCAGTTAAATTCCAAAATAACTACATTTTTTGATTTGTAAAAAATAAATAAATTAATTAATCAAAATGAATCAACGCACTTACAGTAGCAGTCTGTGGTGTGAGACATTATAAAGACTTAAACACCAGATATGTGAGAATCAAGACCTTTTATTCATATCTGTATATTTACTGGCCAGGCTGATAACTCACTTGCGCTCTCCTTCATCCTGACTCAATACAGACCTTCCTCTGAATTCACACAGAAATTATGTGACAGATCGGTGATGAATGAGATCGGGTGAACTTTCCCCATCTCTGTGTATCTGGCTGCACTCCAGACCTGAAGGGACTCTGAGCTTGCAGGGTCCCAGTACAGCTCAGGTGGATTACTGTAAATCGATCGCACAATTGATGGGGCTCCAAGCTTTCGCCTTGGCCTGACAAAGACAAATGCACTTAGTGAATAACGATTAAAAAACGCTAACAATACCTTTGCGACAGATCAAATCCTTTCACAGTAATCTGTCTGAGGACGATGTAATGGAGTCATGAAATGTTCTTTTTTTAATAGTAAATCAGAGCTTTCTCCGTTTAGTGATCTTTCCTCATAGATTGACGGTTTGCTCTGCAGCGGTGCTCTAGCGCTCACGGACACTATCCTTTACGCTGAGTCGGTTAGCTTTGTTCAGCATTTGTTGCCTAGCAACACGTTTTCCCTGACCGGTTTAATGTTCTGCTGCCTCAACATCGTTTGTCGTTTGTTTCATGTGACTCCCTCCTCAACTGTCTGTCGCCTGAGAGCCATGTCAAAGAGGGTGGAGCATCACCCTGAGTGTGCACAAAGTCTGTGCATATATGCTATGTAGCGCCGACCAGAAGGCAACATTCAGAGGAAGTGGCTTGGATTTGAGGGGTCCAGAGGGATTTTTCCAGCTCTTTTGCTCACTCTAGATGAGTAGCCTAATTTTTTTGAGTGCAGGAAGAGGTGTATCATTCCATACAAATATGTTGTGATAGGTTCACATGTTCAAGCAGCATGCAAACCTATCGTCTCTACCTCTTTGCTAGTTCAAGCAAGAAGTAAACATGAAAGGACATCTGAAGGTATCTTGCTTAAAACGTGGAGAGACGTCAGCACACATTTTTCAAGTTCAAATCCACTATGTTATACTCTCCTGGCAGATCTATTGGCAGATTTGGCGTTATGATTGGTCAGATCGCTTGTCAATTTAACTTTCCAATGGGAATTTGATAGTTGAGCCAAACAAGACGGTAGAAGTGCAAAGGACTTTATACTGCTGAGTAGAACTGCAAAAGCAGAACCTTATGCAGGTTGAACTTGTTCAGCTGAACCGCTTTTTATGTGAAACTCCCACGTCAGGTCCTGAGAGATGGTAGCTCCCAAGAACATAAATGAACTGGGTTCATAAGTGTTTCTCTTGAAGTTTACTATCATCTCCAGTCTTTTGTGCATGAGTATGCACCAGCCAGTTACAACCTCTAGTCTTGTGTAGCCAGACCTTCAAACAACGGTCAGTGGGCATGACATCTGAGGCTAGTCAACTTCCCTTCTACATGTAGATTTTCATTGTTCAGGATGAGGCCAATGACTGTAGTGTTATCTAAAAACTTCAGGAGCTTGACAGAGGCCTCTTTTGCAGTGCAGGCGTTGGTGTACAGGGAGAAGAGCAGCGGGGACAGTACATATCCCTGGGGTACACCAGCACTGTTTTTTTTGGACATGAAAATTTCCCAGTGTTTTCACATCCATCCCTATTGTCCAGATGTCACAGGATGAAGTGCAGTCCCATGTCTATCTAGCTATCAGTACATGTTCTATTATTCTTTGAATTAAAAAATGAATAAAAAAAATACACAAATTAATTGATGTAGCAGGTGCAACAGATGATGTTGTTTTGATTCTGATTAGGTGGTGAGGTCTGCAGGTGTTGAACTGGTGGGTGGATGCCGGTGACTGTTTACGCCTGTCATCAGCCCACAGTAAACAACAGGTGGTGCAGTGCAGAAAGAGTAGAGGCTGTAAACCCTCTGCAGAAAGCTATTCTCAGCCTCATTCTCCTATAGATCCACAGTTCCACTGCTATTTTACAATACACACCCTCAATGGGAACTGACAGCACATACCTCCATTCCATCAGACTGGCTCTACCATCTCTATTATTTTGTGCGTTTCAAATATAGGCTATATCGGGAGAGGACACACCACACCAACTAACGCGGCACAAGCAATGCCACATTCATCTCTGGTCACCACCCATGACTCGCACCTGTGAACTGTTATTTGAAAAGACAGATTAGATTGCATCTCTTCTGCTGCTGTCCTGCCGTAGTCTGTTAAATATTGCTTTATAACAACAGGATACCTCAAAGTATTATTTTTTATGCATGAATGGTACCTCAGATTGTGTGGTATTGTTTGAGGAGAATTGCGATTGCTAATTAGAAAGCGCTAAATTATCAGAACAGGTCTTGGCAACAAGCTGAAATAATTTAAACTATTAAAAGCAAACCAAAACTTCTACAAATACAAACTTATAACTGAAAATACGATTACTTGATATACTATAGAGTCTAGAAAGGGTGTTGTTAAGCTTTGTTAGAGCTGTATTCGTTTAAATAGATTTCATTCGTTCTGTGTTTTAACATGGCTTTCCACTGGGGCTGGGCAATGTATGTTGAACGCCGGTTCTTTGATTAACGGTAAATCTCCGTCAGCCGTTTTTAAAAGGAACGCCAGCTTATACACAGAGCCGTAGATCACTGAGAAGCTGCGCCATTGAATCACCGGCGAAACTGACGCGTAGCTTGTCAGTGATGTACGGCTCTGTTCATAAACTGGCGCTGCATTTAAAAACAGCTGATATATATCGCCCAGCTCTACTTTCCATTATGCTTTAAGACTAGATTTAGTGCAAATTTCCCCCTTGTGATTTATGTTGTGTGGTTTTCTCTATAATACATTTTTCTATCTCAGGTGTAACACTTACTGTATAGAATCTGAACTTTGTGTGTGGGCAGAGGCGGACGCGAGTGAAATTATCTGCTCGAGAGAGAGTGAAGACAGTCTGCATGAAGCTGTCTCCATGGTGGCAGTGTGTGTGTGTGTGTGTACACTTATTCACTGTAAATGAATAAGTGACCACAGAATCTTGCCTTTTTAAAATAAATCTTCAATGCCAGACTCGGATCGGATCACTAAAGGCACATTCGGAGGTGGTCGGGGACAGATTCTGACAGCATTTACAGAAATGCAAAGATTCTGATGTATTTTAATGATCTGTATACAGGCTTATAGCATATATGCAAGTGGTATTTTGCATTTGTCTTATTTAAGAGGTTGCAAGCAGTGTGCCAGAAGAACGTGTTTCATCTGATATATATGATGTGATTTTAAATAAGCTTTATGCTGCCTAACTGCTTAACAGGAAGTGACATGGTTTTAGCAGTACTGAAATGACAAGTGACAGAATCTTTATAATATACAGGCTTTTGGGGATTTCTGACACTGAGAAATTGATATTGATTTTGTTATTGGGGTTTCTATACTGACCAATAAAGAACTGAAAAGGCAACTGAGCATGCTATATTCAGACTGACATATCGCTGGAATTATTTCCTTTTTTATAACATCACTTTACAGTTTTTTTTTCCATGCTTGTGAACTGTAGAGTTTAGGGATATTTTTATTTTTTTCAATATTTTGGAAAGACGTCTTCTGTTCACCAAGGCTGCATTCATTTAATAAAATCCAGTAAAACAGTAATATTGTGAAAAAATATTATCATTTGATGTATTTTAAAATCTTTTAAAAATATATTATTCTAGTCTTCAGCATTACATGACTTCAAAAAATAGCTTTATGAAAGGGTTCACCGTCATTTTTGAATAATGTAATTCAACCTTGCTGAATAAAAGCATTAGTTGTATTACGGAAGAAAAAAAAAAAAAAAAAAAAATAAATATATATATATATATTTTTTTTTAAAATACTTATTTGTTGTTGTTTAATCTTAAACAAATTCAGGAAAGTTAATTTAGTTTCTAAAAAAAAAAAGTCACTAAAAATAATTGCAGAATGACATTTTAAGATCTCATTCAGGAAATATTTGAACCCTCCAGAAAGTAACAATTAGATAAATGTTTTTATATGCATGTATATTTGTTAATAACCTCCAAATTTCCCCTAAAGCTCTCATAAACTAATCTCTTCTGGTTTCTGTCATGAAATGGATTTATATTTCATGGCAGATAAACACCTCATGTTATTAATAAAGCCATCCAGCAAGCTACAAAGACTCAAGCGAGCAAAAGCACACTTATTTTTATAGCTGTAATGCTGTTAATGTGCTAAAATGAATTGCGTGTGAGTATCTTCTGTGTTGAGGTTTGTTGTAGATTGTGAGGCCCAAACAGCGTGTGATTGGAGCGCGGCAGCAGTGTGGCGTACGTGACGGCGTCTCTGTGACAGAGATCTCTGTGTGACTGCTGTGACAGTCCGCAACAAAGGCTCCGCGTTCCCCATCCATCTCGCAGCGTGTGAGTGACAGCTCTTGTCAGCGAGCTCAAACTTATCAGGAGGGTTTACGTACAAATAAAGCTGAAATGAATGAAGGTGCGTTTGCCCGATGTTTGCCTTCTGTGAGAGTAGATGCCAATCTTCTTTATACAGTTTAAACCAGACCACGGAACGTTTACAGTAGATGGTGTAGTCTGTTTATTTTTGAATGTCAGTTTCTATATTAAAGAACTCACTACAACACTACATTTCCTTCATTCCTACCTAGACCAACAGGCTGCCATTTTGTCACTGTAAGATGCTTTTTATTCAATAAACTTTGACATTTTTTTGAATGAAATGACATCTTAAATGCGTCTTATGTAACTTTAAACTTTTTTTTTCACCCAAAAATGAAAGTTCTGTTAAAAGTGAAATCTGAGAGTTTTCTGACCCGGCATACAGTATATAGATAGCAATGCAACTGACATATTCAAGGTCCAGAAATATAGTAAGGACATTGTTAAAATAGTCCACGTAACATCAGTGGTTCAACCTTAATTTTAGGAAGCTACAAAAACACTTTTTGTGTGCAAAGAAAGCAAAAAGAATTTCTTTATTCAACTATTTCTTCTCTTCTAGTCTTCAATGCGTGTTCACAACAGTACCATGATGCATAAATTATATTGTGAAAAGTAAATATTTTAAACATCATTAACAAACAACCATAATAATATTTATAATCTGGAAAAATATTACAATAACAGCAATGTAAAAATAACAATTTTTGTATTACTGTTGTTTTAGTATAAAATGGCAACAATAAATATATTAATAACAATTATTAAAAAAAGGGTTCTTTTGTGTTATTCCTAGTGCTGTCAAATTATTATTTGTGATCAATCCCATGCAAAATAAAAGTTTTTGTTTGCATAATGTATATATAAATACTCACATACAGTATATATTTAGAAAAATATATATATAGATAGATATAAAGATGTATAAAAATATACATATTTTCCTTAAATATATAAATGCATGTAAATAAAAACATTTGTTTTAGGTGTGATTAATCGTGATTAATAATTTGACAGCATTATTTATTATTATATAAAATGTGTTCTGTTTTATTATATTCAAATGCTGTTTTTTGTGTGTGTGTCGCTGTTTTTACCCAATGGCAGTAACACAAATGTACTGCTTTTTGTTTGACTTTTATTACCTCATAACGACTGTATGGCATGAGCGGAGTCTATATGAGAACAAGGTCTCGGGTCAAGCGATGTCTTTATCCAGTTTGAAGTGCTGAGCTTGGGTTTAGACTTCTGAGCACGCAGATGCAGTTAAAAAGAAATCTGACAGTATTCAGAGTCTTGTCCAGCAGGAGACAGTCAGCGTGGTCTACCGCATATGTATATCCACAGCAAGGGGTCCAATTAAAAATGCCCTCTTCAGTTTCCAATTGCCATGCTGCGTGACATAAAGGTTAATGTCTCCTATGTACTTCTAACTGTGTATCTGTGATGTTCTATCAGCGAAGAGCTGACTGTAGCGTCATTCGAGAGCGTAGCGTCTGCCTGTGCAGCCCAGACAGAGAGACAGGGCTTCCCCCTGACACCAGCATTGATTCTTCCGTTGAAAGACTCTCCTTTCTTTCCTGTAGTATTGATGAATGATTCATGAGGCTGCACAACAGGAGGCAGAGTGGAAATTGGCAGTGTGCTTTGGACAGAGAGAATGTGTAGAGATTAGCCACTACACCTCTTCTCAAATACGGCTCGTGGACCCGTGAGGGGCTTCGGTATAAAATCTGCTTAATATGTTGGGCTCATTAGCTTTGATGTTTTTATAATGGCCAGATGCTTGAGTCCCGTGCACACCGCGCACAGCAAAAGGCCCCTAGATAGCATTTATGCAACTGAATTAGCTCCTTCTGGAGACCGGATCTTGTTGTCGTACCATTTTATTTATTTATTTATTTTTAAACGTTTTTTTTTTTTTTTTGGTGCTGCATTGTAATATCATCGATCAGTTATTAATTGTTTCTCAATTAAGGAAAAATGGAAGCAATCAAAACCAACAAAAGAGCAGTGTGCTAGTGATTTTTGGGAATTTGGTATTTCCAAAAGTGTTTGCGCTATAAAGCATTAATGTGATAACTTAAAAAATAATGTGTCTCAGTCATTTACAATTGGTTTTAATTTTAAGTTATAGTAGTTCCAAACCCCCTGTAACTGTGGTAAAAAGGACACTCTTTGGGCTCTTTATAAACGGTGAAAGCAGTAATGCAATAAAACACACTAACAGTATAATTGCATTGATAAAACACCAATGGTTATCTATATTGATATTAATAATATGCACATTCTTCCAACAAGCAGAGGAGAAGACAGAGAATTGTTATACATAAAATGTCTTCTTAACCAGCTTCATGTTCTGTTAAGTTATTTCTCTACCTAAACTAATGAAAAAATGTTCACACAAATAAGCTAATTGTTTTTTTTTTATAGTAATTTGGTAATTAATTAATTAATGTTGTTAATTTATTGATAGATTTTTTTATTCATTAATAATAAAAAATATTTATAATTATATATAATTATTTATATATTAAAAAAAATATGTATATATATTTTTTTATATTTTATAAACAAATTACAAATGTAGCGAATGTGCTTTCAAACAATTCAGTGTGATTAATCATTTCCAAAATACAAAATAAATGTTTTCCTGTTTAAGAATATTTGAAGTGCAGTTGGTTATTTTATTGGTTATTTATTTTATTTTACATTTATGATGTCTAGTTTTTCATTTTTCAAGTGTTTCTGAGTTTGAATATGTTAGTGAGATATTCACATATATTTTTTCCAAAAGATTGGAATATACGACACTGAATGTGAGTTATACATTGACCTTTAAACACTGAGCTGAATGTGGTTCCCTCATTTGGGAATTTAAAAGTGACACTATTTTGTGTTTTTTGACTATAATAAAGCTCCCTTTCATGTAAGTTTGGCCTACAGTTTCTTTTTTCTTTTCTTTTCTTTTAAGCTGAAGTTTTTTTTTTTTTTATAAACATTGAAAGACCATTTCTGCTCTCACTGGACATTCACAAAGTTTGGCCCTACATCACTGTGCAGTGTATCCTAAATTTAGCCCTCCAGCTCTGCTTTAATGTGTGAACGTTAGCCTGAGACGGTCCTGGATGGATGTGAACTCTGTCCCCTCTTTCTGTAATTGTATTTTTCATCTGAAATGGCCCGCCGGTGGGCTCAAATGATTAGTGGTGTTGTTTTTCTCTGCCTGGTCGAATTTGTTCTAATGGAGGGCATAAGATGAGTTGAGTAAAAGATAGGAACCGTGTGTAACATAAAAACCCACAAAAAACTTTTCCTCCCTCGCAAAACCTAATCCATCAGCTCAGTGGCTTAGCACGTAAAATCACACGAGTGTGAGCGTTACTCTGAGCAAATAAGTAATCATAACAGTACATTAAGCCACAGGATACAGAGATCTATATAACAGCCATAACTTTGTTTTATTTCCTTTTTTAGCGCCAGTGTCCTTGGAGGCTTTTCTTGAAAAAGATGTGTTGTCATGGTTGCAATGTGTCAATACCAGCGCACCCAGCTGTGCGATACCATAGAGCTGTATCTGTGAGCAGAACAGAGGCAAAAACAAGACTGGTGAGTCATCATTGGTGGGAGTGGGGAAGACCTCGGTAGAAATCTAGGCTAAAATCCCCTTCCAGCTATGAGAGAGAGAGAGAGATGATGGTTGAGTGAGTCGTATTTTCCAGATACTGCATATTGCTTGGGATTTGTGTTGAGGAAGGATAACGTAGCAAAAAAGCGGCATGGTATGTCATGGAGATGCACCATGTTTATACCACAACATTTTTTGAATCCTTGAATGCACAGAAATGTGCCATGCAATTAATACCATGTTTCAATGACAAATAGCATGGTGATATTGTGTTTTTGCTTTGACACCAAAACAATAAAACACATTATAAATGAGGCATGTGTTGCATCCAGTGGAGACATAATTACTGATTATAATGGCTTAGCACTGTGTTTTTACATGTCACACTGCATCGTGCCTCATAAACATAACACCATGTCTACATTTGTGACTGGAGAAATGACAAACAACAAGCATTACTCTACTCTGCTCTAAACTCGCATTTGAATAGTATGTACTGTAGCAGAATCTTTTAATAAGAAAACATAACTTACTTAAAGGTTTTGAGTCAGAGGCACTAGACTGTCCTTACAAAGCTGGAATTGCCCAGCAGACTTCTCTCCAGGTTTTAGGAGTCAGTCCTCTGTAAATGCACTGAACACACTGGAACAGTGTTGTAAATACAAATTAACCACTGATTTCTACTTGTGTCCTCTTTTAGAAGCACAAAGAAAGTAGTTTCACCTTCACAATGAAACACGGCATCTCCAGAACATGGCGCCGGCAACAGAATAATAGTAAATATTTGGGCGGTGTTATGAAAATAAACCCACTCTGTGATGTAGAAAAGTGTGGACGAGTTAAAACGAGCCATTTTAGGGAGGTGCGAAGTTCTAACTTTTATAAAGAAAATCTCTTTGCAAAATCTGTGCACTAACAGCTTATATCACTCCACAGGGAAAGGAAAACTTGAAACTGCATTATGCAAAAAAGTACCAGAATGTATCATGTTTTTTTGTTTTGTTTGTTTGATGTGGTGGCATGGTAATACCATAGTATAAATCATTGAAACATACATTTTGAGAGGATGTACCATGCACATTTATACCATGAATACCTTTTGAACCACATAACTTCAAATAATTCACCTACATAGAAGTAAGGTGGCTGAGAGAGCTCAACATGCTGCAGACTTAAGAAACCACATGCAAACAGAATGCAAACAGAAGAAAACACATACAAACAGAAAAAAAACATGCAAACAGAAAAAAAACGCAAGCAAACGGCAAATTCTCACAACGCAACCAAACACAGAGAGGCACTGCAAACAGCACTTACCACAACGTAAATGTTTCAGGGGGACCTCAAAAAGTGACGAACCCATCTGGGACCTGATTATTTGTTCAGTGGCTTTTGGTCAGAGCAGAGATGTTGTCGCTGAACTAAAAGGTGAGTTTTTTGTGTGTTCATTTTAACAACCTGATCATATGGTCTTTTGGATATTATTAGACTAATCTGACGAATTACACACTTAACTGTGAAACATTATTTTAATGCTATGTTAGCTAGAGTTACTCTCAGATGGGTTCGTCCCCCTGAAACATGTCCATTGTGGTCCGTGCTATTTGTTCATGTGTTTGCAGCGCCTGTGTTGTCAAACTGATGAAGATCTTTTCTTAGATGTGTTGTCGTTTTTTTCAGTTTACATGTTTTTTTTTTCGGTTTCTTGTTTTCTTAAGTTTGCAGCGCTTTGAGCTCTCTCGGCCACCACACAGAAGTACCAAAATGTGTACTACATTAGTTATGGAAGTGCCTAGGTTTTGTTTAAATAAATAGATATAAATAACTTATAAATATTTATTAACTTATAAATAAATAGTATTTTTCTGAAAGAGTTACCTTGGCGAAAAATACTACAGTATATCATCATACCATCATGTCATGATAATGTCCAATTATAACTATAAACAAACCATAATTTATGATCGGCCTAATTCAGAGTACCTGAGTGCGTATATAAAAGCACATTAGTATTAACCTCTGGTACAATCACTGAACATTTTGTAATTGAGAGCAACAGAGTGGAGCTCTATTGTGATTCATTTGCACTTCTAAACTCAGTGTAATATTTACATAGATTGGATATCACTTCAGTAACAATCACGATTGTTGTCAGACCAGTCACGTATTTACAAACATTTGACACCTCTACATGAAAGCGTCCTAATTCTAGCTGATAGCACACATTCAGAAAGTCACAGTGACTGAGGGAGTTCATTCTCACGTGGCACCTCAGGGACTGTGCTAATTATTACCATTTACATAAATTCTAAACAACTTCCATCTACATAAAGGCTAATCTGCTGTTGTGAGAAATCTGGTTCTTCCTCGAAATCGGGTCTCCATAAGGAACCCAAATGATCCCATTGACTAAAAGAACTTGCTTTTTCATCTTATAAGTGTTTCTTGAACCTCGTTATTATGGCTGTTTTAGGTATAGGTTGTGATCAGCTTGTAAAATTGGACACAAACACAAATTTGCAGACACATTCATACCAACATCTTACTGAAGTGTGTCTTGCTGTGACCTTGCTTTGATGTTTCCTGTTTGAGCATCTATTACTCTGTTGGTTCACCTGTGGGTCCATCCATCTGTGTATCTGTTCATCTAGCTCTGGTTTATTACATCAAAGCATCATTTTTACCGACTTGGAAGATCATTTATGGCAATTTGTCTTTATGGTTCTTCACATCAAGACATTTTTATCTGTATTATCCACTTTAAAACTATCGTAAAGATCCTCATTCCTGCTTCCTGTCCAAAATTATAGGAGGAAAACCCATCATGTGCTCTTTGGAATGACCTAATCTGTCTCCGCTCCAAGTGGTACACTCTCACCGGTCCCTTTGGACATTCATACAGTATCTTGCGATGAGATTATCTCCATCCTCCTCCAACCCTCCCCCTATCAAGAACCCAACACACCTCATTTCCTAGCCAACACTTGGTATTCTCTCCATCTCACCGGAGACTCATGCTCACCCGTTCATGCTACCCTCCTCCTCCGCTGTAGATGATCTTTGTGTTAAATCTCCCAGGACCTTACTGTGCTCTCACCCGAATGATTTCTGAATTATTAATCCCATTCTGCCATTTGAGTTCTCTATGGATTGCTAAGCCAGGGCTGGGGAACCTTTGATGTTGGCTTTTCTAGACCCCTTTTTTCACCACCTTTACTTACTGTTGTGCCCATAAAATGGGAAGCAAGCATCTCAATTAAAATTTTGCCTGCTTTGGCACACCCACACCTTTTTATATAGATTCTCATTGACTTCAATTCTGACATGGCTGATACTTCATAATAACTGCACACAATATAAATCATTAGGTACGCATTAGTAAATACTTGAAATCGATCAATTATAAAGTATGAAAGCAAATGTATTAGATATGCTCAAACAACAAAACATGTGAAGCTGTATTTATGAACTGCTTACTAATGCCTATTCATTTTGGAACAATGCTTTATAAAGGATGATTATTTACTAATGCTTAACTAGTTTGCAGTTTTTATAAAGTCTTACCCATACATGATTAATGAATTCCTTGTGACTGTCATAAGATGATAATTGAAGCAGATATAAAGATTTGGTCATCTTTTTCTCACTTTAATGTATTTCCACAAACAATTTTGAGTTTTCTCTAGATTAGGGAATATTTTGAAGAATGTCCAGAGAGCTCTTTTCCATAATGAGGACTGGGTTTGGCTTTAAAAAGACTGCATTCTGTTTAAAGTCCAACTTATTTTAATGCTCTTGGTCTTGTCACTCGGGACTCATACTCAAGGCCAAGTTTGGTCTCGAGTACATTGCATCTGTTTTGCAGCCTGTGCCAATTCTTGCATATGACCACTCTTTCATTCATTCCTTTCTGACCCTTATTCAGCTTACTCCAGTCTCAGCCTGATTTCAACAACAAAACTGTCTGGCCATTTGCAAAAACGACAAATAAGTGAAATGAAAGTATGCAATACTACTTGTATGCAATATTACTAGTCTTCTGAAGCAGTATGACAGCCTCATTATTTATTTTTTAAATCTCATATGCACTTGCATTTAGTTCAAATATGCTGTATTACTTCAATGCCCGGATAAGCATAGCAAATATATACTGTGCTACTAATAGGCCATAATTGACATCAGCGATGTCATACCTGTTTTTTATGTCTTAACGTTGATGTAAAAGCTTCTTGTACTAAATTTAAACTGAGCACATGCACATATGAGATTTGAGAGCTATGGAAGATGGGGAAGATCTTTCATGGATAACGGATAAAAAACACTACAAACAGGCTATGTTTATGTCAATTGTTGAAAACACGGATTACAGAAAGTCAGCAGTGACATGACGATGAGTCAATAATGAGAGAATGTTCAGTTTTGGATGAACTGTTTCTTATGGAAGCCAGTTTCCGCCACTGAAAAAAAAATGTAAAAAGGTGATTGTGACTTTTTTTCCTCAAAACTGTGTGATACAAACTCGCAATTTTGAATTCTAAATATATATAAATATTTTGCTCCAAATTGCGAGTGTTTTATCACACAATTTTGCCTTATTTTCCTTAATTGTGAGTTTATATCTCACAATTGTACTTCTTAACTTGCAATTGCGAGTTTATTTCACACAATTGCCTTTTTTTATGTAATTACGAGTTTATATATCTAAATTTATAACTTGCAATTGTGAGTTTATATCACACAATTCTGCCTTTATGTAATTGTGAGTTTATATCACACATTCTGCCTTTATGTAATTGTGAGTTTATATCTCGCAATTGTGACTTCTTAACTTGCAATTGCGAGTTTATTTCACATAATTCTGCCTTTATGTAATTGCGAGTTTATATCTCTGACTTTATAACTTGCAATTGCGAGTTTATATCACAAAATTCTGCCTTTTTTTTTTTTTTTTACATAATTGTGAGTTTATATCTAGCAATTCTAAGGAACAAAAAAGGCAGAATTGTGAGATAAAAAGTCATTGGTGGAAACTGGCTTCCATAGCTTCTTTAAGAACTGTTTAACATATGAAAAGACTGAGGATCAATCTAAAAACATATATCTCAACAAAATCAATTCCTGTTCGGAGTAAAGTGGCAGAGATTTTGGAAGGATGACTCATTCTTATTGATATTGAGGTCTCAGCCCTTGTGACACTGCCACTATCAAACTCTCGTAAGGAGTGATAAATCAACTGTCACATGTAGGAAGCATTAAGAGACTTTTAGAGGAAGCTTACGACCTCCATTAAAGTGAAACCCCTCTACATCGTGCCCTATCTCTCTCTCCTTTTTCTCCTTGAGCAGAGATTAATTCTGCAGTTCTGCTCAGTCAGGTACATCACTCCAGTCCGGTGCTCTTTTGGCCAGACTTCCTTCTCTGCTGCCAAACTGTGAGTCTCTAAGGATACCTGACTAGGGCCGGCTAGATCGAGCTAATCTGTGTGTGTCTTCAGCAGACGTAGTGTGTGTGTGTGAGCACTATATTTAGTACTAAGGTGTAGTTTTAGTATGTTTACACACTTGAAATGCTTATTTTTGGCCTTGTTGCTGTTTTTATTGATAGTTATTAAAGAAAAAGGACAGATAGAGATGTGTAGAAGATTTATGACCAGAATTAGACATGCATTGTTATTTTTTATAAATAATTTGTGCAGAGCAATAATTCTATTTATTCTATTCTATAACAATTCTATTCTAATAACTATTTATCACAAATTAGTTCAAGGTGCTGGAATGCTGTTCAGCCTAATTTAACCCCTAGGTTAGACTAAAATGTGCTTTCATAAAGGTACAAATACCGCTTCCAATTGGTAAATGGATCCCTTATGTACTGTATAATTATTTTATAGTCCAAGTTTAGGCCAATTTTAAAATACAGAAAATAATAATAGCTATTGTAATTTAAGCATGTTTTGGATACATAAATTCATATTAAGATTAATTAAGTTATTTTAGTGTTTGTTTGTTTTTTTCATCGAATTGAATTAGCCGCAGCCTTAAAAAAAGCCACCAGGAGATTGCTCAAAGTCATATCATAGTCCCAAAGGGGTAGTTTCTTGATGGTCACATCACATGATATTTCAGAAAATGTACATCATCAAACATTGTTTATTTGTATATTATGATGGAAATATAGATACATTTAGTTATTCAATGCCACATAAAAAAATTTAGACATCATATCACTGAACCCAAATATTGCCCCAAAATAAGCAATTGACACTACCTATTAGACTGGGACTCTGAATGAATAAGTCATTTATATAGCGCTTTACAGTCATGAGAGGGTCTCTCCTCAAGCGTCCTCATGGGTAATGTGACGGCAGCAACAGTACAATGGCACCAGTGCGCTCACCACACACCAGTTACAGGTGGAGATGAGAGAGAGAGAGAGACAATTCAGTGGCTATGAAAGGAGTATATGAATGAATGTTTCCCAGAACTACTCCTCCTCTGTGCTGTATGAAAGTGTGTGTATGGAGGAGCAGCATGAGTAGACTAAATGGACCTGTTTGTCCTGTGGTCTTAAGCAGCTCAATAATGTCGTCTCGGATTTATCAATGAAATTGATAACTGAGTTGGAGAGCCGAGTAGCTTCTTCTCAAAGCACCTGATGCAATTACAGCACAGCAGTTTATCTCCGCCTCATTAAACAAGCTTGTTTGGAAGGATGTTGGGTTTTTTGGTTAGCTACATCACTGATATATATATTTGGTAACAGTGGACTAACAACCCCTGTTGCTGGAGCTGCAGTGATCATCCATGGTGAATCAATCTGGATGCTGTTGTTTTCAGGATATGAGATTCACAACTCTGTGATTGCTTTTGTTGAAAGGGATTGAGTCCAAAAATATAACTCACCAGCAATAACCCCCATGACCAACATTCGCTTTGCCCTTTCAAGGTGCTCTGTTTTCTCCGTTGCTTTGTGATTTCAAACCTAACCTATTTCATTAAGTAACCAAAGTAATTAAAATAAAGTAAGATTAAATAATTTCTTCATTATTCTAATTAGACAGTGTGTGCGTATGTACATATTGTTTCTTGGGATTCTTTGAACAGAAAGTTCAAAGGAATAACATTTATTTGAAATGGAAGCCTTCCATAATTTCTGTGATATTCTGATTAACTTAAAAATGGTCCACTTATTTTATTATATCCAATTGCTTAGAAAAGTAATATCATCATTCATCATTCATCTTCGTAGCACTTGTTATTACATGTTACACATTGTTACTTATTATAAAATAAACTTAAATAAAAATTACTTTATTTCTTTAAAATTGACCCAAACTTTTGTGTTAGAATGTGTATGTTTCATATTTAAGTGCTTTTTATGTAAGTATTTAATATTGTTTAATTATTTAACCATCAATTTTATTTTCATTTCATTAAAAAAAATAAATGTAACAAAATGTAACCTTTATCAAATAATTATCCTGTCAATATATTTATTAAATAATGTATGCAAAAGTAATGAAATTACAATAGTATACGTCCAAAAATGATTAAGATCTGAAAAGAAAAATGGGGTTACAGTACCATGCACAGTACATGTACAAACTACTATATTTTTATGGTACAGAGCTAAAAATTATAACAAACATGGCAGTATCGGTGGTGTAAGTGTTTCAGTAAAACTGAATGTCTTCTCTGTTCACACTCAATTCTGACATAATAGTCACTTAAACTTATGTCAAACTCATTTCTCAGAAAATTCATATGTTCAAGCTTCATTACCCTTGTCAGCTTGACGCAAGCTGTTTATGGATGCGGTTGTAGCTTTCCATCAGTAAACATCTCTGCACTGCAACACCCCTGAGACATAAATGTAAATGTATGGGTTTGCTCCAAAAGCCTCCTGTTCTCTCATGCGCGCGCGTGTGTGTGTTATGTGTTTGGCATCATGCAGAAGTCCAGTTGCACACTGCCCTAAACCCACTACTCAGGGCGGAATGGCCATTAGCAGCTGCCTGTCAGCGAGCTTCAGCCACCGCTGGATGGTTGCTTGGCAACTGAGACCCTACACAGCCAATCGGCATGTAACAGGAGTTTATTCTGCATAAAGCAGGTCAAGAATCACCCCTTAATTCCACTCACATGTCCTCACTCGTCATTTCAAGGCTGACATGAATGCCTCAGAGACACTTTTGGGTCAAAGTCATTTTTGTGGGAAAATTGTTCCATTTTTAATCAAAACATTTGTATGTAAAGGAAAGTGCATTCCATAATATCTTTGCTATAATGATACTTTTATATGGTGTCTTCTTCAGTAAAAGTCCACCTATTATCATATCCAATTGCTTAGAACAACCATGATTTGAGATATCATTCATCTTCATAGCACAAATGTTTCAGGTCTAAGTACATGTAGAGTTTTAATATTTAGTATTAGAGTTTTTTTTAAAATGTATGCCTTATCAACTAGGATAGCACAGTTTTATCCCAATTGGTTGATAAAGGCTTAAAATATAAGCATCGGCTAGTTTATTTTATTTTTTTTATTGGGTGATATGCCTTGCAGATTTTTTTAACAATACATTTTAATATTGTTTCTTTGTTTAAACTAGCACAATGGAAAAAATATATATTTTTTAAACAATTTATTTGACCTACAATGTTGAATGTTATTCAGCTAAATTTATTTAAATGTGGCTAAAATGATTGTCTTGCAACCACTAATCTTAAAAAAGAAAAAAGAAAAAAAAAGTAAATGAAATGAATCATCTTTTGTGCATCGTATGTATTTGCTTAAAACGACCCAAAATTGTAATTTCTTTATCATGTCTGCACATTTGGCTGTGTTTTAAAACAAAAGGGAATACGGTATCTGCATCAACTGATTTGGAAAAATATTGGCAAAAATCTAATATCATGCGTTCCCTTAGCAACCCACGTTAATTAGATTATGACTGCCATACTTGCAAGTGGACTCTAAGCAGCATTTTCTCATTTACATTCTTATCATGCCAAGATGGATAAACACAATGCTGAACTAATCTAGAAATGCCTTTAAAAGATCACTGAGCATCACTGAGAAAGTTAATCTGGTCCAGAATATCTAAGATCATATTTTTCAGGTCTTGCACGGTTCAGTGATTTATTTGGTGATTTTAAACCCCGCATTTACCGCACACATGTTTCTATACATGCAAGCACCTCATCTGTCTGCAGCCTGATATCCGCAAAAAGGCATTTTTCCTAATCCACGGCGTTGAAATGCCTCTGAGCTCTGCAGTTTCTTCTTGCAAGCGCAGTCCCCACAGGTTACGCTGTAAAAAACACCTTGCACAGATTGAAGATATACATCATATCTGGACACTCAAGATGGGGAATGTTTTATTCATGTCACAAGTATTGTGAAAGTGGCGAGGTTTGTTTTGAGGCTGACTTTGAATCGAGATGTTTGGAAGATCTGATGCATCGTCTTAACGGCGCATTGGGCTTTAGGGACAATTTTGTTTGTGGAGTCCTGTCTCAGACTTGGAGGAGACTTTTAAAGTTTGTTTACCAAGCAACATGGTGGGAGGACAGATTCGAATATTGTTTGTTTGCAGTGTTCTGGAGAAACTGAAATAATATGGCATCTTATTTTTTTCTGAAAGGCGTAGAAAGCGAGTTTTTCGAAATAGTATTTTTTGACAAAATGATGACTCCCTATTCATATCATATTAATTCTTTTGTGTGATGCTGCATTCACACCAATAGGTGGCAGCATAAAATCCAAGTCTACAAGATTATCAACCAATGAAATGTAACATAAATAATCAAATTTTATATTTGATGCTTTAGTTTGAAAATCAGGGGCCTCGTTTATCAAATCTGAACGTGTGACAGTTTCCAAAATAGGAATGAATTATATAACCAAATGCGTAAAAAATGCAACCGCTGCTTATAAATCGCATTTCGTCTTAAATATAAGAGCTATGTGTACAAGTGCAAAACCTACATTACTCATCATCAGTAGGAAATGTGTAGGCATATATTATGTCATCATCATATTTTCATTCTCATTTCATTCATCGTTATTTTTTTCAGGAAATCATATATAAATTAGTTGATTTCAGTTATGTAGTTATCACAGAGCACTTAAAACACTGCTCATTTGATTTGCGCATATGATTATATCAATGCGTGTTATGACTGCCTATTTGTCTTTATATCTTCAAGTTTAATTAATTGAATTACTGGTAAATTACTTCCAGAAATAACAGTTTCATGTCTGTTTCTGACTTTGTAGCTATAAATCCCAATTTGTTCCTCCTCACTTTTGAAATGGTATAAAATTTGGAATTTAATATTAAATCCGATTAGTGTGTTTTATAAACGAGGCCCCTGATTGCAGGGGCTGCATATTGAGCATATTTCTATTTGAGAGAGCCCAAGCTGTTTCTTTAAAAGAATTGAAGCGCATGGTTAAATCAGAGAAGAGCTGTGCAAGTTTACAGCCGGGAGAACTGGGATCCCCATCCAGTCTGAAGCTAGTGTATTTTGTTATGCCAAAGTCCAATTAGCTCCCAGATGAATGGGGCCAATCTGTTTGAATTCCCATAAGGTCGGACTTTGCTCCCATTTTCTGAGTTAGGGAATCCCATCAGTGCTTTGGCAACTGAGCCCTACAAAAACTGAAGAAAAAACACAGGTGGAGATAAATAAGCAGGCTTTCGGTGTTTGATATGTAAATGTACATGGTGGAAGGAGCTGCTAACTAGAAAAGATAGGAGTTTTTTTATTCTGCACAGCTTCATTTTTAAATACTTAGTGTTTTTTTGTAGATCTAATGCAGTTTTGCTGTGATCCATATCTTGTGTGAGTAAAAATGTGGAAAGGGTATTTTCTGTATGGATACTCTTCAATCAAGGCATATGAGAATGGAAGCAGAATTGACAGTTGTTTGTTTGAACATTTAAACATCCTGGCAGCAATCACATTCAATGGACGAATGGAACAGATTAAATATGACTTGCATTCTTATAATTCCACAAGGTTGTTGCTGAGGTGATTGTTTGAATTTCTATTTATTTAGCAGACTACGCATTTGTTGCATGGACATTTTTTAGACTTTTTTCGAATTTCATCACATAAAAAAGATTCATTTACTTATTCATTTAGCTGCTCTTTCTATCATTGCACCAGTAAATGGTGACAGCTGAGTGTCTTTTGTGCATTATGTCTGAACCATTGCCATTACAACTAAATCATCCACAGCTAAAATAACACTAAAGATTCAATAAATAAAAAAATAATACAAAAAAAGAGAGATAAAACTACATTTTTATAAATAAAAAATAAAATAAAACTTTATTACCATTTAGCATGCTTAAAATTTGGTAAAAAAATATTTGTAATTTTTTTTTTTATAAAAAAGCATTATTAGAACTGTTCTATAATAAAATATAAATATATAATGTAAGGCAAATATATCATTTCTTTTATCGACAAATTAAAATGACAAATCCTATCACTTATTAAAAACATATAACACGCCTCGGCTCAAAAAGGTTTGTTCAGTTGCTGATCAAGGATATCAAGATGTTTCATATGTGATTATTATGCAGACTGTGAGTGTTGATTTACATTAATGTTATAATCCAGAAAATTGGATTATGTTCCGTTTGAATTACGCAGGGAACATATTTCGCTTGTTATCAAAAAATGATCTACTCTAGAAGGACTCAGCTGTTGTTTTTGATTCTATTTGGATGTTTAAAGTTAGGGCCACAAAAGCCTGCATGTGCAGTAACGTTTGTTGTATGTTGTTGTCGTTGAACCCGTCTATAGAGCATCCATCAAACTTTCACACAAATGCAAATAATAAAAGCCAAGTTCTTGTTTTTATGTCACTAATTATTATTGTTGCATTTTTTTACGGCTAGTTTTACAACCATGTGCCTTCCGATATCCATCACTGTGATGAAGGCCAGTAAAACGGCTTTACTGCATGGGTTTATGAGGAGTTTACATGTTAGTAGACACCCCTAGAAAGTGTAATAACGTGGCCTCCGCTGGGATGGCACAGATAAAATGGTTTATCAGGAAGTAGAGGCTCGTAATCCCTCTTGAACAGCTCTCAGACGCTGGGGCTTGTTCATCTGCTCCTCTTCACTGCATTAAACATTCGAAACACAAAGATGTCCTTTCCAGACCTCACGGAAATCAGAAGAGCTTATCTATTCTTTCCTCTCACACACTAGTCGTATGTCGATGTGGTTTCCTTAAACTGAGTCAGTGGTGTGAAATCAGCAAGGAATTTGTCAAGCTGAGCGGGAATCACACGATACAGCCGCAAATGCGAAACCTTAAAAAAGAGCTTGTAAAGCTGGAGTAAATGTCAAGCTTGATAAAACGCACTCCCTTTGATCTTTAAAAAAAACGAAACAAAAAAAAAAACAAACCTTGGCGGCAGAATCAAGACACTCAAAGCAGGCGGAACCAGACCTGATGGTAATATTTATATGTTTATTAATATCCACATGAGAAGATTTTCTGTTTTCGCATTAGCAATCTAAAAGGGTGAGTATTTTAAGCAGAACCTAAAGAGGAAAAATTTATAAATCACAGTCTTTTATTCACCCTCATGTCATTCTGAACTTCTTTCTTCACAAAAGGAGATGTATATTATTCAAATTCAGATTGCAAGGAGCCTTTTATGCTCACTAGGCCTGTCACAATAATCAATATATCGACTTATCGCTATATATTTAAATTACCTCAATTATTTTTGATGAGGCGATATATTGGCCATTATATTTACATAAAAAATATTATATAAAAACACAATAAAATAAAAAAAAGTTTGTGCCTACTGTATTTTTTTGCAGCTTCTCATGCATGACGTGGTGTAATCATGAGGTACTGATTCAAATTTTTCAAAATCCTTCCACAAAAATGTTTTTGCAGATATTGCCTTGTTTAGGGATACATAGGGTTTGTGTTTTTCAGCAATACTGTGCACCTTCAGTTTTCAGACCAAAAAAAAGGGACAAATCCATAATGAAAAAATCTCCAAAAAAGTTCTTTGTGCATTTGTCTTTTTTCTACAAATTGTGAAAATGTTCTAAGAATTTAACTCAAACATGTCACATGATCCTTCCGGTATTATCGTTTATATATATATAGTTCTATCAAACAATTCATTGCAATTAATCGCATCCGAAATTCTTTTTCATAATATTATGTTTATATTAAAACGCACACATACAGTATATATTTTGAAGGGATTTACATGTAAATGCATTTATATATTTATTTTCTTATATTTAATATTATATCTAAATAGATTTAATATATAAACATAACAATATTTTTATTAAATATATACATGCACTTGTTTGTATTTATATTTACTTAATAAATATACACATACATACAAATATATTATGTAAAGAAAAACTTTTATTTTGGATGCGATTAATCTGGATTTTATATATATATATATATATATATATATATATATATCTATATCTATATATATTTTTTTTTTATTTTAAAAGGAAAAAAAAAAAAGCAACAAATGTTTTATGTACTTACTTTTTCCAGCGTTGTTTCCAGCAACTGTACAGAAATAATACAAAAAATAAAGTGATTTACAATAAATCTAAAATTGTATTCTTCCTGCAAGAGGGATTTACTGTATGTAAAGATGTTATGTGAACTATTTATTTCCAGAGACCCAAGAGAGAAGTACACCACAGTGTTGTTGATGTACAATGGCAGTGCACCTCAGAGACAGCTCAGCTCTCACTCTCACTCTCTCTTTCTCTCTCTCTCAGAGGAGTTTGTTCCTCTCCGCTGGAGTTCAGCTCATCACAACCATGATCACTGACTTCCTACAGAGACTGCTTGAAATCAACATGAAATGGCTTTTGCAAGCCATTTTACTTCCATAATGTGACACATCTCTAATTAAAAATCTGTTTGACTATTGGTTAACATTAACCAAGATCCTACTTAGCTAGATTACATGCATTGATGAATTGTGCGTAATATGAACAAGAGCGGGGATGGTGAAGTGTGCAATTTCTAAGTCACAAATGCAATTTCACAAATAATTGTTTCACTATTGGTTGAATTGTTTTGCTTTAAGTTGACAAGCCGGCCTGCTGAAATGAACAGTGTTTCAAAGTGCTGAAGAGCGACAGCGTTTACACTCTGCTTAAGATCGGCTTACTCATAGTTGTCTTTGCACGTTAATCTAGGAAAGTAGAAAGCATGACTGAATTGGACAGGTTTATGTTATAGGGGCTGTTATGAGGGTGGACAGCAGCGTTTGGCTCCTCACTTGAGCAGCACCATGGACAGCGACAGCCCCGTCAGCCTCAGGTCTCCCCTGCGGGACTCACACAGTCATTCTGCTGCTTTCACATCTGTCCGTGAACAACATCTGTCCAAAGGAGGGATATTCTAGTTGCACTCAGGTCTGTTTCCTTCAGTAGTTAGTAACTCCTAACCGAACATATTTTGCTTAATTGTTAATTACCCTGTGCTTTATGATCTGTGGTGCAGAGCTCCCCAGAGCCACAGTTTATCAAGAGGCTGATAAATTTCAGCAAATTACATTTTCTGCAAAGTGGACAAAAATGATTGAGACTGCTGGTTTTTACAGAGAACTAACAACATTAGCTAGTATTCGTTTATTTATGCAAAGCTATTATTTTTATATATTTTTTTATAGCTATTATATTTTTTATGCATACAAGAACGTTTTTTATGCAATAAAACGTCAAAATATTTTAAAAGGAAAACAGTAGAGTGAGTACAGAATAGAGAAAAGGTTTGTCTGTATATTTATTACAACATTTTCTACATTGAATGTATGGTTTTCACACTCACAGCAAGGGCGTTTTACAGTCTAAGTTGTACATTTTGCCTTTTTTGTCACACAAACCATTCAACAATCGTTTTAAAAGGGATTATTTCTCTATTCAAAATCCTAAATAGAATTTGTTAAGTGTACAAGATGCATTTTGAAAAAAATAAAACCAAATATTACGTGAATCCACAGTAGGAGTAGAGAAAGAGTTGCATGTCCTTCTTTTGGTAAATCTGGAGTGAATGATTCAATGACTTGTGTTCTTAAAAAACTGTCTTTTGCTACCTGCTGTCATAAGAAAGTAATGTGTACAGTCATTAAACAAAACTAAATTAATATCCATCCATCCATAATAATGTCAATAATTATATCTGCCTGTTTTATTTGATGTTATTGATATGCATGTATAATATTGATTATAAATTCGTCCCCTGCCGTCGAGAATCTAAAGTCTGTGTTTGTGAACCGAAACCATTTCAACATAAGACGGTTTATGGATTATCGTCCGAAAATGTTTAGTTCAAAGACGCACTGAAACGTTCACGTTCGCCATAATATTGTTGTGCATAATATTTTATATTTAATAGTCGTTTAAATGGAGTTACGTTCTAGTGGAGCCGAGTAACCTCATTAAGGCGGCGTTTCCTAAATATATGAATGTCCCTACGTGTTAAATAAAACAAACAAAACCATCTCCATGCGTAAATACGAAGCTCCTACCATTTGTTGGGAAATTGCACAACTGCAACTTTAAGACAGAAGCGAACTCCCCCTCTTTCCTCGAACAATGGTTTCTACCAACCACCGCTGCTCTCGCCGCCGAATCCTTAACGTGCCATTTTATTACTTATGGGCATATCTAGAAATCAAAATGTCATCGATATACGGGACGGTATCGCGTTTCTGAGGATGCCAGCGGTGGATATTGATGCGGGTTTCGCCAGGGCAGTGCTGATTTTGGCCAGTGAAGCTTCCTTGTAGTGAATCGGATGATTGGAGCAGCTGTGCGCTCACGCTTTGATTGCAGCTGTCATTGATATTGCACAGTGAACAGTGAGTATAAGACAACCCATACACAATCCAGTCAAACAGTCATTGTGTGCGACTTGTCAGAACGCACTGTTGTTTGTGTACTAATCTCAAGGTGATTCGGAAATGCCTCTTTAGAGAAAGGAAACTTCCAACAGATGTGAAAGGTATTGCTGTAGTAACAGAGATCAGTGAATGAATGAGTGAGTGCATGAATGAATGCATGCATATTCTTGGGAACTGATGATAATCTTTCATATGTCTTACAGGGAAAAGGTGCATAGATCAATGGAAGACACTGACAGAGAGAAAGGAAAGAGAGAGGAGGGAGGGAGAGAGAGGCAAAGACAGGCATGATGTAATGCGCTTGAGACAATGGTTGAGGATTCTCTCCAATTAGAGTCACAGCAGCAGAATAGGCTGTTTTGAAAGAGATGAGATCACTGTAACATGCCGGTTTGCTAGGTGTAGTGGACATGGCACGGGAATTGTCCCTGCATGTCCCACTCGTCCTGTGGTCCGACTGTAATGGACCTTATTCACATGTGCCGGAGGACTGCGTGAACGTGAACTAATGCTTGGCTGTTCAGTCAAACAAAGCATGTTTGAAGGAATACAGCATGAAGCTTTAGTTTAAATTTCAAGAATGAAATGACACGTTGTAATTGTGATGTTACTCACGGGCAACGTGTAATATTTCACAGGTAGTGTTGTGCTAAAATTGACAAGGCATACCATGTTTAATTTTTATTAAAGCTATTTTTTTTTTAGGTTTAAAATAACAAGTAAAAAAGAAAAATCTCTCTCTGTATCTCTCTCTCTCTCTCTCTCTCTCTATATATATATATATATATATATATATGGGTATTACTGAATATGTAGCACTGTCTGATTTCAAACCTCAAATAAAATTTCTTAAAATTAAATTTTTGCTAATAACATTTTGGACACTAAACGTTTTATGTGGCAGCCATGATTGCATGCTACTGATGGAGAATTGTGGTGGCCACACTGGTGTTCTTGCCTTTAATGGTCCAGTCCATATTGTAGACAGAGGCCGAGAATAGGATGTCCCACTGACCCTGTTGGTTGTACTGGTGTGTAAAGGCTACCTCAGCCGTTTGCACTGTATTTTATCAAATGTACAGCTGGTTTGTATGACCTTGGTAGGGGGTGTGTGGTGGAAAGGATCTTTTTCACACCACTGTATGTGCTCAGGTTGGTTCTAGTTTATGACAGTGAAACATTACCGTGTCCAGTCCAGTCTGAGACCACGTTTGAAAATCTAGGATATATATTAAAAAAAAAAAAAAAAAAAAAAAATATATAAAAATATATATATATATATATATATATGTGTGTATGTGTGACCACTCAAAAATCCTAATAATTTCGTAATTTAAATCTTCAATTAAATAAAAGCGTTAAATAAAAGTACAGCAAAACTGTGCTTATTTATTGAATAACCATAAGTTATATAAATTTAAATTGCATAAAACTCAGTGGATTCTTTTTCTTTCAAATGAAGTGAAAGAAAAAGAATAGTCCATGTTATATATTTAGTAAAAATGTAAATAATTAAAATAAAAAGTTAAGATTATAAATGATGTTTAAGATCTTTAAGTCACTAATTAATTGAAAGTAAATATGAGACATGTGAATCCCGTGGGGTTAACACAGTGTGAAATTGTCATTAAAAGCTACAAGTATAAACCAAATATTTGGACATTTTAAAATTAATGGATATTTTCTCACAAAATAGTAAGTAGTAGGTTTTAGAAATGCAGAGCCTGCTGTATATCAAATGCAGCATCATCCAGATTTCATTGAACTCACTCACCTCAGCTCTTCCTTTCCTCTCAATCTTTACCTCTCTCTCTTTCTCCCTCCCTCCCTCCCCCCACAGCCATCCATTCATTCAGTCAGTGTGTGTGGAATATGATCGCTCTTGTTGTCATCAGTGGGGCTTTTACTCTGGGCATTGCCTTGTGCTCCACTCAATACTCCGATTGAAATGTGGGTTTAAAATACAGAGTACAGCACTCTTCAACCAATTGTGCCATTGAGCAGTCTTGGGCTTGTGCCCATCTGCTTTAAATTTCACTGCAGGATGTTCTACCAAATATCCTCAAAATATTCTGTGCCCTTGACCTTTTGTGAAAACGTGAGCTGCAATGTGTTAACAGTCAATAATCCCCATTTCTTTGTTCATTTATTCAGTCCAGTCTACACGCTTGTTCCATCACTGTTTACAAACCCCTACTTTTAACGTGGTACATTCCATTATTGGATTACTTGGCTCGGTTTGCTCATTAACCAATCATAAAGGGATGGATCAACAAAATATATGATACATAATGGATTTGAAGACCTTTATTTAACCTGTTTTCTCATGTAATAAATATATCTTGGTGCACTTTTGAGGGAGACACAAAATATGTACCAACAAGTACATATCGCTGCAGTTTCCAAAAGAAATGAACACTAGAACCGGTAACAAAAAAAAAAGAAAACAAACAAAAAAACTCCTATACGCCTATTCCCTTTCACACAAATTTACAAATTGAGTTTCGATAAAGCACAAATTTCGCACAATTACTTATCATATTATGACTAAAACAGTATTAATATGCTAGGGTTAAAAATGCTGCTTTTGAACGTAGGCATCACACATATCCAGCTTTATCTATAGGTTTTCATAGTCGGTAAGTTTGTTCAGTAGCTCACAGAATACAGAGATGTACTTAAGAGACGAGGAGCTCCGGATCAAATCCTGTGTAACTACAATTCGACAAATCTGTGTAAAAGGAAGTTAAAATGGCACAGTTGCATCAACAAATGCATTTTTATATCAGTTTTGCATTTGTTAACACTATCTGGTAGATTTAGGGTTGGATTTGGTACAGGGCATATTTCCAACATGATAGAGCATTAACCTTTAGCAACAGTCCACGGATATTTAAATTCTGAACCACCGCAATACATACCTTACTGCAGTAAGTCTCACATTTTTATGAGACCAAAACATGTCTTAATTTCACTCTGAGGCCCCACTAAGGCCATAGATTACTTGAGCAATATAAAAGCAAAATCATTGCTGACCCTGTTGGATCAGTCCAAAGTAAGGGATGTTTTAACATAGTTTCGGGAAGAGCTCGCTGAGTGTCAGCACAGCCGGTACCCATCATCGCTCATTAGT